>VWZP01005846.1:1600-12376 GCA_013396995.1 Dicaeum eximium
TGAGTCCCATAAGTCTCTGGTATAGATAGCTTCAGAGCCAGCATTCGGGACATTAATTATCGTCTATTTTAGAAGCTCTTTGAGCACTTGCTTAGGCAAGGATTTTGGACTTGAAGGCTGATACACATCTCTATGGCTTGCAGATATATTCTGCCCCATTTTTACCCGGTGCGGTCGCGCCGTCCTCCGCAGCAAACGCCGTAGTTGAGCTCCAGTCCACGTACTGTCCAGCAGCACCGATATCCAGTCTCCGGTCACTTCTCTTTTCTAAGTGCCGTACCCTTGAGTTCACCGGGAGGTCTCTTACTGCAGCTGCCCCCGAAAACTTGGGCGCCAGTTGTAAGAGCCGTACCGGGAGATGCGGGACTCCAGACGGCTCTTTATAATGCTGTTTATTGTATCCAGACAGCAATTACGGGTCGTGGGTTACAGAGCCCAGCCTATAGCTATCAGCCACAGCTATAGGCATGTCTGAAGTCTTCTTAGTTCTGGTTACAATACATTATATACTTTTCTTTGCTGATCACCTTAATACATAACACCTAATTAATACTTTTACTATTATCTATAGTCTATTATAACTACTAACATTACAATATTCATGTTACAATTCTCCTATCACAACAGGTTAGTATGTTACAGTTTAAGCTAGAAGTGGTTTTTCAGTTTTTTTTGCAGTGGAAAATTCTTAGTCCTTTTTTCTGCTTACAACATCAGCATGTCTATTTAATTTTTTGTATTTTTCTGCTTGGTAAATAACATCTGTTTGAGGTGGGCTTATCCTTTGTTCTAAGTCATAAAAACCTTTCTTAACTAACATACCCTTTGCCTTCTTAGTTANGGGGGACTTACCCTTAATTCAAACCCATAAAAAACCATCCTCAAGGTTTTCCCCTTCTATTGAAGTTAGAAAATAATGAGAAATGGGGACTCCCTGATAATCAATACCCCTAACAGCATAAAAAAGGCAGGGCTTCTTTTAATTGAGACCCCTAAAATTGCAGAGAAAGTGGACTCCCCCACAATTTGAAGACAAAAATATAATGGCAAAGGAAGGTTTTCCCCCCAGTTTAAACCCCTTTTCCGTTAAGAAACCCTCTCTTTTCCGGTAGCACTGTGGAGGGACCGGGGGCTCTGAGGAGGGATGGACAAGATGAAAGGGCAAAGGTGAAAGCTCTCCCCTGGAACACACGTGCTGCCCTGCACGCTCGGGTACTGCCCCTCGGCAAGAGGGCTTTTCCCTCGGCATGTTCTCAAAGTTATGCTCGGTGGCCAGGTGCATCCACCCGCTCCCGGGTCCCTGCTGGATGCCCCGACCATTATTCCTGGAGGAACACTTGGGATACCCCCGGCAGGCCCCCTGGACTAGCTGCTCCCTGTGCAGGTGTGCCCGGGTAACCCTCTGACAGCAGCTGGTCACACCAGGGCCTGCTACACCTTGGAGTAGGGGGTGACGTGCAGAAATGTCCCGCAGTGCGTTCCCTTCCGCACACAGCCCATCATCTGCCCTTTAAACAATGGGATGCAGGGCTTTCGTCTCCAAGGACGCAAACCCTCCTTTTCCTCTGGGTACCGTTGACCAAAACTGAAATTCTGCCTCCTAAAATTCTGAACGGTGCAGGATTTCTCCCAGACCCAAGCTGCCACCACCAAGAACTCAGGTTGCCCTGTCAGTGCCAAACGCCCCCTCTAAACTGGCAGCAACATGATGCAGTAGTGAGTTGTGTTTCCCATGGAAAAGAGCCAGCGTTTCTGCCCAGACTCCTGTGCCCCAAACAGGTGCCTGTGGCCCCGAGTGGGCTGCTGCCTCCTAAAATTCCACACGGATTGGGATGGCTCCCAGACCCAACCTGCCAGAAGGCACATTCATGTAAAGCAGAATGTAACAAAGGAAGGAATCGGATGCGGTCCTCTTGGCACTTTGTTTTCCTACTAAACCCTTATGACAGTTCTCCCTCTGACACATTCCTCATTATTTAGCTTAAAAATTCGTTATTTCCACTGTAATATTGCTGGGTTTTGGCACAGGTATAGAAAAGCTGAGCAGTAAATAATTGAACCAGGAATCTTGAGAATTGATGTGAATAATTCCATGGCCATTTCAAAGTTCTTTGCATTGAACCTAAACACAAATCCATTCTTTTGTGTGATATCTCCATTCTTTTGTCAGCTCTCCTGAGAGAGATAGGATTGTTAATATTCATCTTCCTCTGATATGATTTGGTTTCAGAGACTCCATGGGAACCAGCCAGATTAGAATAATATAATCATAGTAAATTGCTTGTGGCAAAAATTGTATATAGGGCCCCTCTAATACATACGTTCGGTCTCTGGACTGCAACAAAAACGCCATAACTGAATTAGACTTTTAACAAGATTTTGACAATTGATGAAGCAAATACAACCTTTAAAACAAAAAGTTCCCTCCCCCTCGCCTCTCATGCCTGAGCTGTCAACAGAGAAATCTGGTCCACCTCCTTCATGAATTAGTCTCTCTATTTATGCATTGCCTTCCTCGTGTTCCCATTTGCTACGAAGCTAGCCAACCCAGTTAATTTAGTTCCAGCATTGTTAATGTTACTATTACCATTGCAAATGTTTCCAAGGGAGATAATATTAATAACAGTCTCTCCCATCAGATCCTGCCTCTTCCTGGGGTGATTGATATTCCTGTCTGCAAGAAGCATTATATCGTTTAGAGAGGGCATATTGCTGGACTCAAAGGCTATTATTCTTCATGGTCTGTGATGAGTGCATTGTGATCTGCTATTATTGCTTTACTGTTTACACATCTTGAGATACCTCATAAAGCAGTTAGGGATAAGATGAAATTCAGATAGATTCAGATCTATGAAATGAGACAACCTTACGGGAAGATCTTCAGCTGTTTTGTCCTCTTCATTCACCACGTCACATCCCTACTGACTGTTGCTGTCATCCTTTTCCTACCTGGGTTGCCTATGGCAGCTGCATTTCTCTGTGCATGGCAGGTGAGCATCTTTGCGAGGATGATCACAGGCAGTCTGCTGGCTCCAAAGCACCGTGGGCTCCTAACAATTTTATTCTACATAAATAGCACACTGTGTCTGTGGGGAGCTGCTACTCTATTTTGAGACAAATCATTTCAACTCCTTGGCAAGAACTGTCTAGGAAGAATGGAGATCAGTTTTTATTTTCATGGAAATAACCATAATCTGGGTTTTCCCAGGAAGCCTCATGATCCACTCTCACTCGCACAAGACGGACTTGAGTGGAGCAATCTTTATTTTGAACACAAGGTGTTAACGGAATCTGTTCCCGAATGCTCAGGTGCAGAATGCTAAAGATGCCCTTTAATTTATGCAGATTATATGCAGCACATGGATTCAACAGCAAGTTGCCAAAGCAAAACCAAGGGCAAATCTTGCTTCCACACAGTCTGATCTGTGCCATAAACTATGGCTGATCTGATTTTCCAGTCTGGGCTAAAGCAAATGTCCGAGAAGATTTGTCTTCTCGACGTCAAATTCAACTTTATGACTTTGGAGCATAGGTTGCAGATTATTTACATCCCCTGCTTCTCCAGTTTTTTCCCTCAAAAATCTTTATGGCAGCAGTCAAACCTTCCTGTCGTTATGGAGTCAAAGCTGCACAGGAAATTAATCAGGTGATCAGGAGTGGCAGGTGGATTGCCATTCAGTGACAGCTTGGACACAGATATTGAACTCCTGAGGTATGCAAAAGAAAGTTCAGTGGTTTGCAGCATAAGATACAAGGCAGCAGTAGCAGAAATTACTTCTTTAAGACTAAAGACTTTAAGACTAACACCTCTCTTGGATATTTGCTCCTATAGACAAGTGAAAGACATTTAGAAATGTCAGTGAAACACTTTCCCCTCTAACCCTGCAGCAGAATGCAAGCTGTGACCTTTGGGTCAGGTATTCAGCAATGGGGAGGCGGCGGGGAGTGGACGGTCTAGTGTCAGAGGCCAGTCACGACAGAGGATGGGGCTGGGGGCTGTAGAACCACTCCGTGCTTAGGATAGGCTGGCTCTACACGATACTCTCTAAGCTACAAAAGTCAGCAAATCTACTTCAAATATGGATGTAAGAGAGGTATTCAAACAACGGGGACTTGTTGTTAATTCTGTGTGTCTTTGCCAACAACTGCACACGAATGGTTACCTTTATTTAATTTTTTTGAAGGTAAGAAATTAGGCAAAAAGTTAAACCTAATGCGAACTACTAGATTTACTCAGGTCTGACAAATTAGTTTAAAGATAGATCCAAGAGGAAGACCTCTCTGCAAAACATGGAAAAAACCCCAAAATCTTCAATGCCTTTTAAATAAACCAAAAAACCTAAAAATCCCAAAAATGTTTCCTCTCAGTGTTCCCCCAGACAAATGTTTTAAACTCCTCATTTTGAAGGAGAATTTTCCTTTTAAAATCTGTCCTGAGGGTGGAACTAAAGGCTTTGGAAGAAATAACGACAGACATAAAATTGCATAAAATGAAAAAAATTAAGCTTTCCATTCAAGTTTTTAGAAAGCACTTTGGATGGATTTTGTGATGACCTTTTCTGAGCTGGACTTCTGTGCTTAGTTAGCTTGGGTGTTAGTTTAGCTTGGGTGAAACCAATCTTCCACATATCCTCTTCATAGGTTTTTAGACAAAACACTAAACTGAAAAATAAGTTTGGCCAACTGCTCCAATGATCTTACAAAGTAGTAAAGCTCTCAAATGCACTAATTTATGAATTTATTTAGCACAATCGCACCAAGATTAATATTTCACCAAAACCAGTGTGGAAAACGTGAGAAATCCATTCTTCATTTATTGAAAACAGCCAAAGTGACTGTTTGTATTTTACAACTTTCCACTACTGAACTATAAGCACATGGTCAAATTTCCAGTCTGGAACACGTTTTTATAGTTTGATTGTAAACTCTTGGAAAACTAGGGTTTATAATACAGACACTGACAAGCCATGAATATTCAGTCAATAAAATTCACCATCAAATGCAAAACCAATTAAAATCAGGAGACGTATATCTAGTAGAGATGGTCTGGTCAGTGGTACAAGGCATCCGCTTTGTGGACTGCAAGGAGGGCTCTAAGCAAAGCACTCTATGTAACAGGGGTGACAGAGACATTGTGTAGCTGGGCTGGACTCGTGGGCTCTCCGAAACATGAAGAGCTAGGTTGGTGACGGACGCAAAAGCTGCAAGACACTGGATCCGTTTTCAAGTGACTTAGAGGATATATGGGCTAAAACTGTTCCTAGGATAAAGTAGTTCAGTGTTTTGTATTGCTGTACAGCTTATTCTGTAGGTAGACATAGAGACAATTTCCCATTAAAGAGACTACAGCTAGCCCTGCACATCAAAATGCAGAGCCAGCAGGGTTGACACTCCCTTGAATCATTTATGAGGGGTCACCTAAATACAGTCCTTTCTGTTTGGAAAAGTGTAGTCTTTTTAGAGAAAGTATGCTTCAGAATTGAGTTGTTTTTGTTTGTGGTTTTGGTTGGTCGGTTGGGTTGGTGGTTCTTTTTGGGTTTGTTTTGGTTGGTGTTTTGTTTTTTTTTTTTTTTTGGTCATGGATACATTTTTGACACAAATAGTTTGAATATTTCCCCCATAAATCATCTTTATTGCAGTCCTCAGGTCAGCATGCCCAATCAGGTCACAACCTGAACCCCTGAGTCACATCCATGCTGACAAGTCCTTTTGAACCTGCACAAATAGGATTTGTGATTCTGCAGGAATCACAAATATGTCTCTCTCTTCAGTCCCACAAAGAGCCTCACTCACAGGGATGTTCGTTAACTGCTTCTTCAGGCTCTTAAAACAATGCACGGTGCTGGATTTTGGGTCCTTACCTGGTGGAATTCTATGCTTTTCAACCTGCCTCATCACCTACTCCAGGCAAAACAAGGGGATACCGAAAGATTCCTATTTAATCCCCACACCGGGTTTTTCCTTTGCAGAGGTGCACAGACATTTGGATATCCATTGCTGTCACGCTGAATGTGAGGTGTTCCTTGGGAAGCTAAATTACCTAAACTAACTTACCTTGAAAATCTAACATGAGTCATATGTGAATTGCTCTGCTACAGGAGGAGAACTGTCCTTAACAAAATTGAAATGAGCTAAATCCAGACATTAAAATTGAATCAAAGAGTTCCTGCATGCTGTGCTTGGTTTCGGGATAAGAAGGAGGTCTGAGGTTCTCTACAGCCACTGTATCTAAGCTCATCTTTCTGGTGATGGAGGCTGGCTATCCTCCTTCGGTCTCAACTAGCTGTACATCTAAGGTACAGATATTTGCATCATGCCCTAAACCCAAGCTTTCAGTTCAGGGAAGAATTTCTGTGAAAGTCAGGGCAGATGATACCTAATTTGTCTATTAAACCTCAAGCCGCAGTCCTTATGGGCAGATACCATGGTTTCCTTACTGTGGAAGCAAACTTTGCAGGACTACATAGCACTTGCTATGGATAGGACAGTTCTGTCTCTGTCCCTGGATTATCCTGCAAAGGACAACTTTAGTAGCCAGGCTGTTAAAAGAAAGAGCTGTGTAATTCTTTCCAGGAAGTGTCTTTTTGTCATTCTGCCTTCTGGGCAGAGTCCACCCTAGGATCTACTACGCTGTGTCATTTTACAGTCGTTCTGCTCAAGGGCTGCTTAAAACTGAGCCAGTGGCAACAGAAGTAAAATGAACAAACAAAAACCAAAGAATAAACTAGCAGGGTGGGGAGGAGGATGAGGGGAAGTGAGGGATGGGATGCCCAACAGTATTTATCTGCGTTTGCAGTCTATTTCACTTTTGTTTAAGATAACTGCTCTTTGGGCAGGAAAAATATATTTTTCCTTGGCGTGTGTAACAAAAAATAAGAGCAAACTTCCAAAGAGGTTGGCAGGACATGCTGCATCTTTATACGTGTTCATGCTTTGTTCTCCCAGAGATCCTAGTTGTGGGTTTAAAAGTGACACAAGTAAATTATTGTCTTGCTAATTAAATCCACAGGGACCTGTAATATACAGATTACATTTTAATGGGTTATTTTATCGCTTTTTGCACTATGTCTGAAAAGCAAGTTTTGTGCTAGATTAGTACAGATTGAGCAGATTAGTGTCTAGGTATGTGTGGCAGTGTATGTGATAAAAGGATGTGAATGGATAAATTTGCACATATTTTCCCTTGAATTGGATTTTTTGCAAATCACTTCCTTAAATTCTCCTTGCTGTCCATCCAAGAAAATTATTAATTTATTAATCTATATCTGGCCTACAAGGAAACTAGAGGTTGCTGAAAACAATTTGGGAGTTTGCTCCTGCTAGAAACAAAAGATGGAATACACAAGCCGTCAAGAAAGTCAGCTGGGCAAGGGAGTTTTATAGATATATCATCTAAATCAGGTGACTTGCAAGTAGGAGAAAACCATGCAGTGAAAAAGTATTCAGCGAATAGACACAGAAATAGGAGTGCTGAATCAATTATGTGAAGCAGATGATAATGAATGAATTTGAAGAAAATAGGAGATAAGCAAGATTACCAGCTTGGTTTAATGCGGGCCACGATGGGAAAACACGACTATTACTCAATCTGAAAATGAAGAGGGTACAGTAACCAACAGAGAAGGTACTAGGGTCTGCCTAACATTTCTGTCTGGAAAACAAAAAAAGGGGACGGTTAAATAAAAATCCTAAACGTGAAAATTATTCTGCAAAACGAAGTCACAGTTCCCTTGTAAAATTCAGAAATAGTCTAAATCTTGTTTTAAGTTCTAACTTGTATTTGATGGAGTTATTGTCAGAGAGATTAGCAAATCCTTTCAGTTCAGAGACATTTAAATTTAGCAGCAGGAAAAAGAAGTTTGTTGAGTGTGGAATCCACCCCTGCTGCTCCAAAACAATCAGAAACAGGAAAAAGTAATCAAAAGGGAGTTTTAATGAGTTATAGAGCTATTGTTTACTGGAAAGGGCTGAAAGTCTGAAGCCCAAGCCTGGAGGACCTCTGTGACCCTGCACTGCCTCTCCGTGGCAAAATATTTGCTTGAAATTACGTCAAAACAACACAATGTGTGTGTCTGAAGGCCAAGGGGGTGGGGGTAACGCTGAGAAAAAAAGTCGAAATTCCCTGAGTCTCTGAACGTACCGAAGGCTTTCTCTGAAAAACAAGGCAATAGACAACAGCTGTATTGGTACATTCAAGCAACGCGACACAGGCAGCGTCTCTTTCGGCTCTGCGAGCCCAAGGCTCCTCCGTCCCCACGGCCCCGGAAACAGTCCCTCCGGCTGTGCCCCGCAGCCGCAGAGCAGGCGCGGGCTGTGGCAGCGGCAGCGTCTCTTTCGGCTCGGCGAGCCCAAGGCTCCTCCGCCCCCACGGCCCCGGAAACAGTCGCTCCGGCTGTGCCCCGCAGCCGCAGAGCAGGGGCGGGCTGCGGCGCCGATCGCCCCAGGCACGCGCCTGAAGAGCCGAGTGCCCGCGGGGCGGGAACTGCCTGGGTGCTTGCCAATGTGTGCGAGGCCCAGGACCCTCTGTGGTAGCCAGGGCGAAGCGATGCTACCGTGGTCTCCTGAGCCTGCCAAAGTCAAAGCTTCACAGATAGATCGGGAAGCTCTTTGGGAGAGGGGCTGAAAATGGGGAGGTAATTTTTACAAGGAAATAATTATATGGAAGTGCTGGGGTTTTGAGGGAGGAGTCTTCTGTTGCTTTCCCAGAACTCTCCCCCAGGTAAAAAAGCACGACGTTAAGTTAGTGCACAAAGGCAACAGTTATGTTACTGTAGTGCTCCCCACCGGTTACTTCTTCAGTAGTATGTTTGTGAGAGTAGCACCTCCCTGGTCAGGGAAACACAGTGTTCCTCTCTGCCTGTCCCTATTGACTTCTTGGGTGGAAAAATCGCTGCCAAAATGTTTGTGTCTTGCATTTAATGCAAGTCATGCACCAGGGAATCAGTACAGACCCCTCCAGCCCTCCCAAAAGTGTCCAAGCGTAAGAGGATGAAGGTAAGCAAATTAAGATAAGCAAAAAGATGCAATGTTTCCCATGGAAAATGGACTCATTAAAATGAACTGCAAACTTTCTCCTCAAGAAATAGCAATGAGCGCTGTGAGCTCTGCTCAGACAGCAGTCAGTGATAGCAGAGGTGCAATATGTAGTCTTGAGTTACGTAAAATAACAGATTACCTGCTCAGCCACATACTGCTATCCAAATAATCCAAAGAATTTGTGTACCTGTCCATCACAATAATACTCCCAACAGAACAAACTGAGCAGGGTATAAGCCAGATCCTTGGCAGAAGTACAATATGCGTGATGGTCACGAGCTAGCTGGCCTGTCTAGGCATTTCTGTCCTGTATTTTACAAACTGCCATAATTCCATTCAGTGGCACCATGCACAGTTATGTGGCATCCCAAGAGATTCCCCTGGCAGCTGGGAGAAACACATTTTGCAATGTGGAGCTAGACAGGAACCAACTCACAGCAGCTTCCAGGTTAACAGTCCTCATGAAAGTTTTGGTTCTTCCAACACCCAATTAAAAGAAGGCTATCCCTTTGTATATGGCACACTGGCCAGCGTGATGTCACTAACAACACTTAAATTTTGTCATTTTTGGCACAAACAATCACCTGAAGAAGACAGACGACAGTCACTTCCCCTACAGGTAACAGGGAATGATATGTAACACAGTACTCAATGTTTAATACAGGTTGAAAGTGCCATTGACAATCTGTCAAGCCAGACCAAATATTTTTAGTTCACCAACACCTACTACAGGTTTGTTAAGCCCCCAGATTTTATTTCACTTTCACCTTTGTTAAAATTCAAAATAGCCATGTTTTATCTGCACGAGATCCCTTGTGGTCATATGGCTTTCCAGGGAAATGTAAAACAATAGCTTTGTCTAGATTTGTGTGATTTTCTATTCGCTTGTATCACTCCACTGAGAAGCCAAAGTATTTTAAATAGATATAATATGTAAATTCAAGTAAGAATTTAAATGCAGAAAACCCCCATAAAGCAACTTTCAAAGTGGCCTCTAAAATGCAGATTCTTCAGGTTTTTTGCAAGGCAAATTAAAGGTTTTTAGTCCGTTAACATCCACAGCACCTACAGCTGCCACTACAGCTGTAAGACAGCATTTGTGCACCTCAGGATGGAATAAAATTGAAGTATTTAGGCCCACTAACTGCATCTGAAAATTTCATACACACTCAGTAATATATGCTTGTACATTTACACACTGGTTTTCTAGAATGTGCAGTCATAAGCAGTACTTTAAG
Organism: Dicaeum eximium; assembly: GCA_013396995.1. Classification (NCBI taxonomy): domain Eukaryota; kingdom Metazoa; phylum Chordata; class Aves; order Passeriformes; family Dicaeidae; genus Dicaeum; species Dicaeum eximium. The sequence goes on from VWZP01005846.1 coordinate 11,875, forward strand.
ACCCAATGAAGTCTTACACTGCTATAATTAGCATCTCTAATTATAGTTCCATTTGGTAAATCTATGTCATATATATTAATAAAAAGCCAGCCCTGATATTGTATATGTGTTTAATAAGTACCAAGGTGTTTGTTACAAGACACTCTGTTACAATTGTAATCCACAATAACTGCAATATAAGCGAGCCAATACTACACAGTTTTTCAGCTTTTACCATGCTGAAGACTTTAGGTCCTTTTTTGAATTCAGTATCGGATTATGGATTTGCACAGCCCTACCAGTACGTGGAAGAACACTGTGTTTTCATGTATTAGACATACGCCTAGTTATAATCATTCAGAATTTTTTTTTTACTTATTCTTCAAACTTGCAAGCCTTCACAAGCACTTGTTCAGCTGTCAATCTTAAAAATGCCAGCAGGTCTCAAAAGGTTACTTACAAATTAAATGCAAGACATCAGTTTGACTTTTGGAGCAGGTGGGAGGGGCCAGCAATATTTTTT
>VWZP01005847.1:0-17106 GCA_013396995.1 Dicaeum eximium
CCACTGTCCCTCTGCCATAAGTAGCCATCCTCTGCCATAACCTTGAAATAGTCAAGGGTTGGGTAATCACCAACCACCTGGAATGGGATATCCCTGGAGGTACAGACTGGGGAATGAGATGCTGGAAAGCAGTGCCATGGAAAGGGACCTGGGGATCCTGCTCCATGGCAAGTTGAACATGAGTCAGCAGTGCCCTGGCAGCCAGGAGGGCCAACCCTGTCCTGGGGGACATCAGGCACAGCAGCACCAGCAGGGCAAGGGAGAGGATTGTCCTGCTCTGCTCTGCACTGGGGCAGCCTCACCTTGAATATTGTGTGCAGTTTTGGATGCAACACAATGTAAGAAAGGTATTAAACTATTAGAGAGTGTCCAGAGGAGGGCAACAAATCTGGTGAAGGATCTTGAAGGAAAACCTTATGAAGAATGCCTGAGGTGACTTGGACTGTTCAGCCTGGAGAAGAGGGACTGAGGGGAGGCCTCATTGCAGTCTGCAACTCCCTTGTCAGGGGAACGGGAGGGGCAGACAGTGAAGTCTTTGCTGTAGAGACAGGACTGAAATGAAACTGTGCCAGGGGAGGTTTAGGCTGGGTATTAGGAAAAGATTTTTCACTCAGAGAGTGGTTGGGCATAGGAAGGCTCCCCAGGCCTTACAGAATTCAAGAAGCATTTGGACAGTGCTCTCAGGCACCTGATGTGGATCTTGGGACTGTCCTGTGCAGGGCCAGGAGTTGGACTCAGTGGTCCTTGTGGGTCCCTTTTAACTCAGCATATTCTATGATTCTACAAAAAGCAGTAAGAGCCCAGCAGCTAAGAGGCTCTGAGTGCCTGTCCTCATGGTTCCAAGAAAAGGAGCTTCCAGAAGCTATAAATACATTCATGAAACAAAGATAAATGGAGAAGATACAAGCAATCACAGGAACAATCCTTCTTAAACAGGGAAGAGGTGTCAAGCACCTTTAGCATGTCTGTATCAGAAAACTAAACAACTGTAACAAGATCTGCTTTACCATTTCTCCCCAGAACTAGTACAGCTGTCTAACACCTCAGATTCACCTCTACCAGGACCTGTTTTATCTGGGTGACCCACAGCCTTACCTTGGGGCATTGCTTTCCATCTCCTTTTCCAGAAGACAAAAATCCCACTCCTGTTTTCAGCCATGCGTTCAAAACTTGATCCAAGATAAATCCTCTTGGAATAGACTCTTCAGGAAGGGTAAAAAAAAAAAGACATCTAGAGATTAAAAAACAGTCCCTCATATACACTCCCCACCCAAGACTCCTTTGAGCTAGAGCAGATAGAACACTGAATAAAATACTGTCTGTCACAGACAGTTCTAATTCTTTGAGCATCAGCTTTAAAGAAACAGGGGCTCTGGTAGATAGTGTTTTATATTTACTTTGTGCTGTATAAATAGGCCAAAGACAGTACAGGGAGTGGACAGTCAGGTTGGTTCCTTGATTCCTTGAAAGTGAACGAATCATTTCACTGTAGCCTGAGAGCATATATGCACATATATACAAACACATATACCATCTGATATGACAGAGAGGTTTTACCACTCTGGGAGTTTTAAAGTACTTATTATAGTAAGTTCTGTGGAAGGAGAGTCTGTGCAAGCACAACACGTGTCTAACTGATCTATGACAATCTGCAGAAATTGGAAGTATTTGGCCTGGCTGGAGAAAAGAGAGTACCTACATTTCCTTTAGAGTTAATGGCTCAGTGTAGGTGTCTCTGAAGACAGTGGGAGATGCAGCCTCACTAAGTCAGATCTTTACCTTCCTTCCTTAGTTACACAGAGACTAAAATGCTAGATGACTTTGCCTATTTAGAATCCACTCCACATAGTTCCCTTTGAAGATACCAACTTAATAATGCATGACCAGCTCTTTAAAAAAAAAAAAAAATAACCATTTTGTCCCACTTTTCTATCACATAGATAGTAACAGGGCAAATGTTTGCTCCAGAGTGGGACAGCCTTGGCTGTGCACCATCATAGACCAAGGGAATTTTGCCTTCATCTCTCCTAGAAGGATCTCCTAACAGCCTCTGATGTAATAAATAAATAAATAAATAAATAAATATCTCCTCTCTTTGTTCTAATGTGGAAAGGTACCAGGTGAAAAAGGACAGTCATGGAGTTTTGTACCTGGGACACTGTTATCCAGGGATTTCTGTGTGCAGATTCCATAATTTTTTATATGCTTTCCCACCTCTTCTCCAGGAAATAACACAGATATGCCAAATGATTGAGACTTCTCCCTTTCCAAGTTTCAGGAAATAGCTTAACAGCTGTTTGTGCAGTCAGCCACATCCATAAGTTGCCAATGTGTATGAATGGGCTATGGCCCCGGGGTGGAAGAGGGCATAATGCAGGTAATATGCAGAGTGAAAGCTGTAACATAACCCCTGAACTTCAGCTACTAACAGAGGTAGCTAACTTACCCTACAGTGACTGCTGTTCTTCCCTTTGTAGTGATGTGCTATCTGCAAGTTTATTGGGTAGCTTTCTTCAAGCCAACTATTAGGAATAAAAGCACATATCTATCATAATACCTGAGGTGTTCATAAAACAACAATTTCCATTTTCCAGGAGCTCTGTGGTGAACAAGATCAAGCAGAGAATCACAGCTGTTTTTGCAAAGGAGAAAAATACAACTGTCATTTTAAGATTGTAGGTTAGGAGGGTCATTCCTCCCTTCCTTCTCCTGCTGTCAAAAATATAATCCAGTTTGTCATAAAAATCTCCTGTGTCTGGGTTTGCATCAATGGGCTCTACAGGGACACATGGACATGGATGGAGAAAGAGTTACTGAAAAGAGCCATTTAAAGGCAGGTGATGGAACTGAAAGGGAGCATGTGAGGGTCTCCCAAGAGCTGAGGAAATCCTAATCCTCCTCCAAGCCCATGAGAATGAATAAACTTATAACACCACAAGTCAGTGGAATTTGAGAGTGGTTGGCCATGGGCACCACTCTATTTTATACTAAAACCCCATCTTTTTTTCCCCACAAAATGACTTTTTTTTTCTCAGCCTTTCACTTTTAAGGGTGTCTTGACTACCATTTGGGGTTTTCAGTAATTTATAATTATTGTTATCTTTTTTAAATTTATTTCACTGGAAAAACTGTAGATGCAGGGAAAAAAGGCATCTTGTCAAAGCATTAAATGTTCTTGTTTTGTTTTCCAGGGATAAATTAAAAAAAAAAACAAAACTACTTCAATGTAAACAGAGAGCATATCTGAAAAGAACCAACATTTGTCAGTTAGCTCTGTTAGGAAATAACTGAGAGGCCTCCTTGAGCATGCTATGATAGGAATAAATTGATACAGCTGTGCAACTGCCCACATGTCCTGGGTAGAAGAGGGCAGCAGATGGATTGTGAAAGCTGCTTCTTTCTGCAAGATTCACAGGCACTTTCTGCCTGGAAATAAGCTCAGGTTAGTCTATTAGGAAATGAATAAATAGTGGCTTCAGAGGCTTTTTGTAAAATTGAGTCTTCAGCAATCCTAAATATAAATCCACATTCCTTGGTACCAATCTTGTCCTGCTCTATCTATGGTTAGAGTTTGTCTGTATATGGGAACTTAGCTACAAGATAAAATAGTCCTTTATATAAATATCTTATGAGTCAGTCCCAGCTGTAACTCCGAAGTGGTGAAGTCGTTAAGTAAATGCTGTTAAGAGAAATGTAAAATGAGCTATGATTTCTTCACAAGAAAATGCTTTTATGGCATTTATTAAAAGAAAAAAGATTTCAAAAAAGCAGCATTGAACCCCATGTCATGCTGCACAAATGACTATTTGAAAAGTAACAGGGTTAAAATAAGATAAGAATCAACATGTCTGGCACAGCTCCCCTGATAGGTTTACATCAGTCACACCGGGGTATCTTACGATGCTTCAGTAGATCAAATCTTACAATATTTTCAATAAAAAAGAAATGGATCTTCTATGAATATGAGAAATTATGTGCCCTGTTTCTGTCTGTAGATAAATCCTTTTATTATTAGCTCATCAAACGTAGTCTGTTATTCTATTATTAAAACTGGTTAAATTATTAATATAATTTTTAATCAGTTGAATTAATGCTTATAATGGTGGCTTGTGGTAACTTTGATTTCTACTTCTTCTCACTATGAATATTAAAAAAATTATAATTAAAAGACATGCCATATTTCAAAGTTTCTTTTTTAATCTGTGGTATTTCCTGGAAATATAAGTTACGCATTTTTTATTTTTTGTCACAAAACAGTTAATTCCTTTGTAGCTGCATCAAAACTGGACTGCCTGGGGAGCAAGCCAATTTCATCAGCAATTAAAAAGGTCATTCTTTTAGGTTTTAAAATATACTGAATAACATTTTTTACAGGCCATATGTTAAAATAGAACCATGTTCTGGTAAGTGATCATCATGTTCACTGGCTTCATGGGATTCTAATTTTTATTGTTCTTTAATGGTTTTATTCCACGTGTTGCTTTATAACCAAAGTGTTCTTGCCAGCTATGCTATGTTTCTTAGGTACATAAAGAAAACTTGGGGAACAGCCTCCATCAGCAACAATTTTTGTTTCAGTTTAGATATTCCTGGATGCCATTGAATTATCTTCTAAACTGCCAGTAGCTTAAAACTGGTAAAAGAGCCTTGTTCCTTTGTGGTGACACCTGGATTGCTAACACCACCAGAGAGCTTCCAAGCACTCCCTTTTGACCTGATGGATTTATGTAAGGCCCATTACAGGTTGAGGCTGGTCACCTCACAAACAGGGACATGGACAGAGGTGTTCAACACATTTTTTGCCTCTGTGTTCAACATGGATGATGGACCAAGGGTGTCTCCAACCCTGAGCTGGAGGACCATGACTGAGGGAATGATCAACTCCAAGGTGACCCTGAACACGTGGGGGATCTGCTGCTCCAGGAAGATCCTTATAAATTGATGGGACCTGACGGGATACATCCAAGAATCCTCAAAGAGCAGCTGATGTCACCACAAAACCTTTTGTTGATGATTTTTGAGCTGTCTTGGAAATCTGGGGATGTCCCAGTGACTGGTAGCTGATGAATGTTGTCCTGATTTTCAACAAGTGCAAGAAGGAGAACTCTGGAAATTACATTCCTGTCAGCCTCACTTCAGTGCCTGCTAAAGTTATGGAGAAAATTGTTCTGGGAAATCTCATTGCAGTTTACAACTTCCTCAAGAGGGGAAGAGGAGGGAAAGGTACTGATCTCTTCTCTGTGATGACAAGAGACAGGACCTGAGAAAGTGGCCTGAACTTGTGTCAGGGAAAGTTTAGGTGGGATATTAGAAAAAGGTTCTTCATCCAGATGGTGGTTTAGCACTGGAACAGGCTTCCCAGGGAAGTGGTCACAACATCAGCCTGACAGAGTTCAAGAAGCCTTTGGACAATACCCTTGGGCACATGGTGTGACTCTTGGGGATGGTGCTGTGCAGGGCCAGGAGTTGGACTTGATGATCCTGGTGGGTGCCTTCTAACTCAGCCTTTTCTGTGATTCTGTGGTTCTGTGAACTGCCTTGGTTTCGGTGGTTGAAGCACAGCAGTAACTAAATTAGCACTGAGAACAGATCTGTGGCCGATGGCGCTCCTGGTGTTGCTGTGCTGGAAGCAGATTAAGTTAACACTTTCAAGTCAGGAGGCATTGTACAAAGAAAAGGTGTGTCCATTTTCCAGGATACAAATGAGGAACAGATCAATTATAAAACAATGTTCCCTTCTTTAGAAATGAAAACTGGACAGAAAGGCAGAAGAGAAAAATGGCTGCAAAACCCAAGACTCCAGACCAGATGGGAAGGCAACAGAAACAACAAAGAGGTGTGAGCATAAGCAAAACCCATAAAATCTGGCCTCTTTCCTAGGAGGGTAAGTGGGAAGCTGAGTGTTGTGTGAGGGTCAGCACTGTGAGTTACTCAGACTGACCTGCTCAGTGGCTTAATTGCACCTGTGCATGCAAATGACATCAGCTCTCTCAGGAGAGTGGTGAGGGCAAGGGGTGTAGCCTGCTTGGGCTAGCTGGCCACCATCAGGCAGCAAGGAACAGAGAAACACTGTGAAGCAATGGGAATTAGGAAATGTGGCTATCTGAATCATGGCCTTTACTTTTTATGGCTATGACAGAAAACCTTTTACATGGAATGGGTAATAATCCTAGGAAATTATGACAAAACGGTATTTAGCTTTTTTTGCTGAGGTTTAGATCTGGAGACAAGCACTGCTGCCACAAGTGGCACTGTCCAGCTTTCTGCAGAGCACTGCCTTTGTTCTTTGAAACACCACTTTCAGAAAATGCAGCCTGTGCTACCAGAACTCTTCAGCTGGAGAGAGATTATTTCCAATTTGTTTCTTTGCATATGAAGTGAGTGTCAGTGGTCAGAGTCATGCCCTAGTTTAAGTAAAGAGAAATGAGAATTCAATTGTCATATTTCCTCTAGGATGAAAACCTAGACCTTCCAAATATGGCTGCTTAAATTTAAAGCATCTGAGCTTTAAGTTGCAGAGTTTAGCAAGATGATAGTAGGAAAATATTATTCACAGAGATTAGTTAATCTGTAAATGTTTTCTGAGTGTTCAGAAAATGTGTAGGTCCATGTAGCAGCTGGTGAGTAGTACTATTTCTCCCATCTGAATCTCTGCAAATGCTAGGGTAAGGAATGTTTATCTAGGAAGCTGCTCCCTGTTTCAGAAGCGCATGGTCAGACTTTGTGAGGCCTTGAGAAAGAAGCAGGGACAGACAATATCACACTGGAGACATCACTATTCCAATGGATGTGAGGAGGGGCTTTCCTTTTCTACCTAAAGCTCATCAGGGGAACACGGGGAATAACTGCCAAGCTGCCATGGAGAATTACATACTTGATTTTGTGTGCTAGGTTCTGAATGATGTAGGTCTGGGAATAAGATGTTTAGTGCATTCTTGAGATAGCTCTGATTAAAAAATTAAACACCTTAAAAATTAACTTAGATTTTGTAAAGAACAAGGTAATTGAAGCAGATCTTTGTATGGGATCCAAATAATTATCACGTTGAGCAAAAACATGCCTGAGGTTGAGCTATTGAGTGCAGGGTTGTGAGGTGAGAGTCAAGATGGGAGTGCTGTGTGCCCAAGTGCATTTTTGGTCATGTATTTTTCTAATATTGCCTTATTCAGTCATTCAACTTGAAGTTGAGGAAGAGGAGAAAGAATGAGCAGGTGGGTGCCTAAAGGGGCCCTGAAATTTTGGTCCTACTTTCAGGCATTCTGAGACAAATCTTTGCAAGCTGCTTGCATCTGTGTATGGGGAAGAAATGGTCTCACAGCAGCAGACAACGGACAAGTAATAAAAAAATTAAATTAGATAAAATTAGTTTAAATAATGAGAAAGAATATAGAGGAAATGATCTCAGAGACAGGTGTCCTTTTGAGAAAGTAGCTTTATTAGATTTTGATTTAATTTATTAAAGCTAGGCTGATGGTGTCCTTTTTTAATGCTGTGTGGAACGTTATCTTTTATTCCTGTTGATGGACAACAACAAAAAGCAGTGCATTTAGAACTGAGTGTGTCTAGAGGGAGGAACTGAAAGTTTTGTTCTGTTTTTCATCTTCTCTCCATATTTTAGGCCTGTTTGTCAGTTGATGCCTGATAAATAGGCCTACCGCAGAAAAGCAATGAAGTCTTACAATTTTATGATACCTTGTGGCAGCTAACTTCAAAATAATACAATGAGACTTAGATTGCTCCCTAAGTAGCGAAAAAGAAAAAAAAAAATTATAATTTTAGTAGTTATTTTAGTTAAAGATTTTCAGGTCTAACATGTTTTCAGTTGTCTAATACATTTTAACTTCCTTCCTTCTCTTTCAAATGAAATCCAAAGAGATATTATGGGTTCTTTCTATGCTTAGATCAAGGATGACCTAAACATGTTTTTTTAATCAAACCATTTTTCTTGTTCTTGCTTCCTTACAAAGCATGTTTTAAGAAGGAAGAAATGGGGCGCTCATTCCTAAACCAAACTCCTTCTGTTTTCAAATGGCAATACCAGATCTGGGCACACTGCAGCAGGGCTCTGCCTGGCTTTTTGTCCTTGGTCTCTCATCAGTCCTAATGCAATTTTATTTCTTTTAATAAAGGGTTTATGAAGATATTTGTAAATGAAGCAAACTCAAATTTACCCATATATGTAGTGCTCTCTACATTCATGTTCTATGACTCCATGAGAGTTTGTTAATGGTGTAAAGAGAGCTGAGTACAAACCAGAGTAGGAAACTATTGAATCAACCTGTGCTGACTATTTTACTTTCCTCTCTATTATTCTAGTACATTCCAGGGATAGTAAGATCCTAGATGTCTAGATATCTTGGCAAGTCTGTTACTTCCTATGGTCTTTTTCTCAGAAGATGCTTCCCTAGCCTCCACCCCTGCTGACTGGAAAGTCTGGAAAATGTTCTTTCCTGCCCAGATTCAGGGAGTCCTGAGATGGGATTCAGAATGCACAAGGAATATACATATAAATAAATATGGGACCTGAGTTTATTTATTAAAGAGCACAACTGTTTTCTCTTTTGCCTGGTTTTCCACAGCAGTATTTTCATCCTTGCCATCTGTCACTTAAATTGGATTCTTTCTAGAACTCCATTGAAACCTAATACATATTGGAGGTGGGATTACTAAATATAATCAGTAATCTATTCACTCTTAAATTACTTCCACTAGCCTTATCTTGCCACCATTCAATGTGAAAATGAGCCTTAGTGGAAGACCTAATAGCAGAATTTTTGCAGCTGCTGCAACATCTGAACATATATTAATATTGTTTAAGCTGATTTCTGTGTTTCTTGATTTTGTTGGTCTAGATGTGAGTTCAGATGTGTAAATGGGGCTAAGCAAATGGCTTTAATTCTGGTTTTTTATGCTTTGTTGCTTTATCTTTTAAATGAAAGTCAATGAACCGCTGCCACTGAGCGGTACATTTTTTTCGTTTTAAAAATGGCAGCAGAATGGCTCAGATGTCTCTACAGAGGATGATAAGACCATTATTCTAAGCCATCTTCTGCTCTTAATTTGTATCCTTAATAAGGAACAACAACTCCAGTGATTCGACAGTGATTCCAGATTATTAAGGGTGCATATGGGAAACAAACCTGGGCTTTGTTTTCCAACAACGCTCCCATTTTAGCACACCTCATTTTGAGGGACCTTTTTCTACAAGGCACAGCGTAGTCATTTAGTGTAACATAAATGCAAGATCTAAGAGGTGCAGTAGATACATTGTCAGTCTCTCTTGTAATTTATTATTTACAATATGTTCTCATTTATTTGCAGTACAAAAGTACATCACTATCTGTCTTAATTTATTAAAGAGTAGACTCTTACCTCTAAGGCCCATGCTTCAAGTACAAAGGAAAGCTTTTAAGAGAAAAATATTTGGTGATTTCTGTGCAAATTCTGTGCAGTATAAGCAGCTACTCAAAAAAAAAAAAAAAAAAGAAAAAAAGTTAACGTAGCTGAAAAGCTGGTGAGTTGTCCAGATCAGACCTGAAACTAATAATTTGATTGGGAAAAAATATAAAAATATGTGAACAACACAGATGAAATTTTTCATTTGGGGAAAAAAAAATTAAAAAGTTATTTAAAAATATGTTCTGCATTAACAGCTTTTTCAGCAGAAACATCTACTGAATATTGACATGATGAGAAAGACATGAAGAAAGACATTATGTGTGTTTTATTTGTCACCTTCCATTCTAAGGTAAGATTTGGTTTATTTTGCCTTCACCATTTTTATTCGGGTTGCCTTTTTTCTTTCTTTTGAAAAATTAAATGTATTCTAGACCCTTTTCTTTTTCCATAAAATATATATTACCAAAAAAAAAGGGCTTGAGATGTAATTCTCATTTATACATAAGCCTTGCCATTTAATTCTTGCAGAATAAAAAAGTGTTAGAGTGAATTCCTTCCAGATTAAAATCTTTTATACACTAGAGAGACAAGTGAGAATGACTGACTGTAAATCAGGGGAGCAAATGCCTTTGGAAAATCTTGCCTTCCGTTGCTCTGTGGTCACCAAGTTATACCACTTCTATAGACACTTACACCTAAGCAGAATAAATGTAACATAATGATGAATCCAAGGTCTGGACCGACCCAACATTTACAACTCTCTCTGTATGTGATAGCACAAGGAGAAAAGCAAGAGGGGACTTGAATTCTGTGTGGTGCAAATCTCTACCTTCAACAGTAACAGTATTGAGAAAAGACCTAGAAATGACAAATGTCAAAGAGGGACCATCACTGAAATCAATCAGCAGGCTGTAATGCCAGAATCTGTAGGACGAAACAAAACAAAACAAACTAGAAAAAAGCAAAAATGCTAACTGGAAGATGTTGACTGGAAGGACAAGGAATAATAATCGTAGGACCTACTTGCTTTTCTCACTGAAGAAGCTGTGCTAACATTTTCAAGCTGGATACTCACATCAACATTGCCACATAGCAATCAAAATAAATGTCCCAATTTTCAGATTTTATGTACTGTCGCAGCTTTTCTTGGCTCCAGAAGGTACGAATTGTCAGCACCTCAGAAGATCAAGCTGTTTATGTGGGAGGTGATCATAGTAGAAAGTGAAACTGATGTGGCTTAACTTGCACGTGCATGAACCAGCATGTCCACACAGAAGGTAGTTTTCAGGAGTCAATGTCTGTCTGCCTATTATTTTATTCATTTGATTGCCAGTATGATAATTTTTGATAATTGAAATGAGCTAGGCTTGTTTTCATTCTCTGTCCACTGGCATATCATCTATATGTAATAAAGGGTTGGACTCAACTTGTAGATTAAGGCTTTTAAACATAATGTCTATTGTGGAAAGCTAGCCAGTAGGGTCAGTGAAATTAATAGTGGCTTTCAGCTGATGCAGTGCAAAGCAAACCTGGTGTCTGTTTTGAGTGAGGGGAGCAGAAAAATGTTAAACTACAGTCTGCTCTAAATTTTTGACACTCCATTCACTGTGTTGAGGAAATCTCATTTACTACGTTGGGAACAGAGACTGTTATCCCATATATAGATGTATATAGATTATGTGCAAATACATGTAGACCTCTTACATTTAGGTATTTTAAACTGGGAGCTGAAATCCACTCACTATCACTACCATGAGGCATAAAAGTTTTATTTCAGTCTTGAATAGTCTCTTTATACAACCATTGTAGAATAATTGCATTCCTAGATGTTAAAAAACCAAAGTTCTATTACAGCTGTCTCCAGCAATGATCATATGTTAACGTGTTCTCAAAACTAGGACATACAGAAAAATTACACAGTAGAAAGCACAGCTTTGGAGACAAAGAATGGATAGTTTTCCTGTTGTAGTCTTTACCAAGACAAGAGTTTTCTTTATTTTTGCAGGAAGAAAATGCAAAAGTGGGTCAGCTGTGGGGACAGATTTCCAAATCTCAGTTGTGTCTCAGTAGCACAGCGAAATTGCCTGTCAAGGTACTCAAGCTAAATCTGAATTAGTTCTGTCTTGGGTAAGCCTTGGATCCTTTTATGGTCAAGAGAAAAAAAAAGAAAAATAAGTGTCTTTATTCCTCTTGATTGCTTCAGCTCTGGAAATGATTAGTGATAATAAAACTGGCATGTAGAGAGTTCTCACTGAAAAAAAATCCAAATGACAACTCTTGACACTGTCTCTACTTACTAAGCTCTTTAATTCCTTTATCTACTTTGTGGGGTTTTTTGGTCTTAATTACCTGGGCAATTCACAAATTTTTGTGTCATGACATCAGACATATACATACCACAGAAGGAAGAAAAAGCTCCAGTCAATGCCTGGCCTGTGTGTGCTTTGCTATACTGGACTGTTGTTACAGATAATAGCAATGACAGGTAATAGAGATTAGATTATCACTCTCTTTATCCTGAAGAGAGCCCCTTACTTCCAGCTCTACAACTTTGACCACTGGTTAATTTTGCATGTGGGCTGGATTCAGGTATCTGCATAATCAGTAGAAGATAAAGATGCTCAGGTAGGATTTCCCCTCTTGTCTCTCATGGCAAGTCTCTAATTTTTCAGTGAGATAATTTTCTATGCCAGGCAACAATATAGGTGAGTTGACTTCTATCTCCAGCTATTTCTTACTTATCTATTTGAAGGATACTGTTTATCTTATGACAGTTTGATATCGCTGGCTAAGTTTGATGCACTACATAATCAAGTCAAGCCTGGAAAATAATTTGTTCTAAAGGAAGACACATGTACTTGATTAAGGTTTTGAATGGCTTGGATTCTATTCCTTTAGGAGACTTCTCTTGTGGATGATGATTAGTTCTTCGGAGAACATGTGTTGATAAGAAAACACTGCAGTTTAAAACACTTCAGGAAAAATTTCCTTTGTGTCCAGCAGGTAGATGTTTGCAAATTCCCCTAGTCTGCTTTGATGGCAAACAGATTTGTTCTGTTCTTTGGTGACCCATTCCCATATCCAGAGTGCTGCACTGTCTTCACACTTCACCATGACTTGTTTAAATAGCCTGGCAGCCCACCACACCACCTTTTATGCCCACAGCTTTAATTGGTGCAGCTGCTGCCTTAGGGTGCTCTACTAAATGGTGCCAAGGCAAAGACAAACAATCTGCAAATCTTGGTGTTCAAGCTTGTCACCACTGTACTCCTCTCTGTCTCTGCAGGAACCAAGTCTCTGCTTTCTGTATCAATAACACTCTCATTCGGATTGACATGTACTTTATACTTCCCTGTTGGATCATGAAGGTCAAGGTATCACGCTATCCTTATGTTTTCATCAGTGTTTGCTGTGTATCTGTTCTAGGGATCTTTCAGAGACTGTTGCTTCTACTGCTCCGATCAGTGAAAAAAATCACTGTAGTATCTTCTCCTTTCCCAAACAATTTCATTTCTTCACATCTTTCAAATACAATAAACTGAGAGACAAAAACTCTGCTGAAGCAGAATTATTTTCTTCCACTTAACCACTTACAGCATTTTGCTGTCCTTCACTGACACCATTTTTAATTTGGCCACAGTGCTGTAACAAAAATGCTTTGCCCTTTAGGAACTATAAAAGTTTCACTAGTCAGTCTTCATAGCAATTACAGATATCTGAAATTAAATCAAGCAACTACAGATACCAGACCATTGTATCACCTAAACAACTTAGACTAAGCTATTTTAAGTCTTTCCTCTGTCCTAAAAACTGCAATATTTGCTTAGTTTCACAGTTAACTGCTTCTTCAATGCCATTGTCCTTAAGTCCGTGAGACATTTCTTGCAGTGTATTTAACTGTACCTGCTTCATCAATGTTTTTATATTTCTCAATTTACTATCCTCTGCCCTGTACTACATGCTGCTGCACTTTATGAAATTCCTGTTATTGAAGGAAAAGAGGCTCAATCTGCCTGTGAAAGCAGTGCCTTGACCAGGTTTGTTTAAAAATTAATTCCTTCTGCTCTATTACCCATAGCTGTATTTTGTTTGAATGACCACAACGATCTCAGATTTCATGCCGTTTATGGTCTCTGCAATGACATATTTGTGTTTCCACAGAGCAAAACACTGAAGAATTAGCCTTGCAGTTTAAGCAGGGATGCTGCCCAGCCTCTTGCCATAACCAGAGACCTTTACAGCTGCTTGTATATCACAGAGTAGCTGGGGCTCTGCTCTCAAAGTTTTGGTCTGTTGAGGGGGCTCTGTGCTAGAGCCATTTGGAATTGGTAGTACCAGGGCAGCCCCCAGCAGCACAGCCAGCACAGCCAAGACACATCTGCAGGCTGAAAAGCTCAATCAGCAAATCCCTCACCACTTTCTAGCCTCTGCCCAGTGCCCTAAAGGCAGTCACTGCCATGTGGGTGCTGCAGGGGTGGTACACATCCAAGTGGACTGGCACATGTTTATGGCCACTGGACCTTACATTTGCTAGGGAATATGTTCAAGCAGGTAAGGTGTGCAGGAGCATTTCCGTTCCTTTGGACATTGCTCAAGTGTTTTACAGACTAATGAATGGATTACGTTTTGTCTAATGTGGGACAATATCTGAGCTGTCTCAGTACGGCTGCTACTTCCAGTTTAGGTCCTTTATTCTTCCCTGCAAAAATAGATTTAGTCCAGGCACAGTTTTTATGTTTTACCAGACCCAGCATGCCAGAGTCGTGACCATTGAATAAAGCTCCTTTTTTACACTGCTACATAAAAATCAACAAACTGCTCAGTAAAGCAAACTTGGCACCTCCTTGTAAAGCCTCTCATGGAGTTTCTGGCCCAAAACAGGGTCCCAGGCTGGGGCTTCTGATCTGGATTTCTGACCATTTAATGTATCACTAGATCCTCATCACACTCATATCCCATCCACCACCCAGTTAATGTCTCATAATATCTTACTATTCTCTATGGAAACAGTAGGATTCCTTCCACAATTGCTCCTGCTGAACATTGGGACCTTAGACCACTACTGAGCAGGTGGCTCCAGGCTTTTTTTCCCATTTACTAAGCTCATTCTTTCCCATATAGGCAATGCTGTCATGAGATACCAGTTTAGTAGGACAGAGTCAGGCAATTGAGGGCAGCACTCATGCTCATGAAAATACCCACTTGCTTTAGTAAACTGAAATAATCCCAGACCCTCTCTGTATGTTCACCTTTACCCAGGCTACTCAACCAGGCATCACCTCTACAGGGCACCTGTGCATCACCAGTTTAGGGCACTGTTCACCTGAGCTGCCACAAGAACTCCCTGCAGCTGTTTTACCACTATGGAACAACAGGAAAATCCTGATATTTGGTAACTTTTTTTGTATATATGGAACAATGGATTTGGCCAACATCTGCTTGTAAGGATATGGTCTATTCCTCATTTTCTCTCTCCCTTTTTCAGATAAGAAATGTCACCTTTCTAGTCCTACAGAAATTGGTGCTGGGCTGGAACTGGTGGATCAGCATGTCCAAATTTGTTCAAACTCATACTCCTCATTCACTCAGGGCAAGTGCACCTGTATGCTGAATCAAGGGAGATTGACAATCCCTCCTTCTTCCCTCTTCCACTGGGAACAAGGCAACATTTCCAAAAAGGCTCAGTACCTTTACCTCTCTTGCTCTTGGTACTTGGGAACTTCTTTCTGATATTGTCTCTGTAGAATAGTCAAAAAACTCTACTGTGAAATATGATGGTGAAAAACGGTGAACTATTTTCTACAATGAAATATGATGGTTTCATCCTCCCTTTCTCCTCCAGACACTGCCCCTGGCATAGAGGAGGAAGAGAGGAAGGTGATCAGAATTAGCTGTCTCCAAGGATAGCAAGAGTCTACAGGTATAAACATTTAGTTTGGGTTACAGCTTGTAGGCAAGACACCTAAACTGAACTGTGTGTATGTCTGTGTATGAGCTGAGCATCTAAGCCCCTGTGCAATCAATAAAGATTTAGAAGCTCCATAAAATAGCTCACCCATAGGTAGCAATCACTGTCCTTTTGAGATTCTCTAGGATGGACTGTGTGGTCTCCACCTGCAGCTCCGTAATGGCCTTGGTCTCCCATAGATCCAGAATCAGATCTTCCATGCCTGAATTAGCAAACTATCCTAGGACATCTCAGATGGCTCTCAACGTCCAAGTTCTTTTGGTTTGTGTTTTTTTGTGGGATTTTGTTTTGTTTGTTTATGTTTTTGGTTTTTTTTTTCACATTAGGTCAACTCTTCCTTCAAAAGGCTATTTTTTCTATGACTGACTTTTCATGAAGAGGAATCCTGGATAAATGTGTGCCCTTCTTCAGGTATTTCTCTGCAGGCCTGCCATGCTTTTGGGACCTTTTCAAGGGTATTAAGTATTAAGTTATCAGACAAGCATTGTGTGTATTTGTTGTCTCAATTGAGATACGAAATTTCTGCTTCTGTTATAATGCTGATAAACCTTAAATCATGTTACCACCATCAGAACCAGCCCTCTTGGGTTCTGTAGCCACAATTCCTGACAACTGAACGAGGATGAGATGCTGCAAAGTTTTACTCTCATTTAGAAAGTAGGGAGTTACATGCTAGCCTGAGTGACACATATACCAATTACTTGGGTGGGAAGCTGGTAAATAACTTTTTGTTTTCTACAGATTACAGATTGTGCCCAGCTATTGTTGGCTCCTGCGGTCAAGAGAAGATAGACACAGACCTCAGGTATTTTGGGAATACTCTAGATCAGTTTTATGTTTGTGGAGAGTTGTGACATATGAGCTACCATGAATAGCACGAGGGCTGTTGTGAACTCCCAGCCAGCTGGCTGCAAGGTGGCTGAGCCAGCTTGTCTTCCCGGCAGCCTGTGGAACATCCGCACGCCGGGCAGGACAGTGCATTAGCTCAACAGGCTACTGAGACCAAGCCACTTCTTTGCAACAAGCAGTATCACCTCTGTGACCTTTGCCTCACTCTAATTTTTCTAACATTTAATCTATCAAGCTTCGCTTCCTTTTATTTTTACCAACCTGAGTGCTCATAGGTAGGAACTCTCCAAAGTTCTGCAAACTCCATGGGCTACTTCTCACAATACAGCACTTCATTCCTATGTGTAATTCTTCATCTTTGTAAAATAGGGTAATGCTGCTTAAATAAAATGTAGATGAGGATCCAGTAACCAAGCATCTAATCTATATGTGTAATTTCAATCTTATTGAAATTAAATTTATTGAAAAAGTTCTCTTTCCTGGTGGGTTTTTTGGGTGTGCTGACCAAATGTTTACTATGAGTAAGACACTATTTCTGAGTGTCGATAAGCAACAGATCCTGGCAAGGCAGAAAAAGCACATACACAAACCTCTGCATTTTTCATATTTTAGTCTTACACTTCCTTGAGCAACGACAGCTTCCATGGGTTCAGGAAAAAACATCAATATCTGACCATATCTAAAGGAATGTGAATATTATTGGAGATTCCATACATGACAACAGTTTCCTGGTACTTCCAGTTTGTACTGTGATACTGGAAAAAGTGAATGGTCAAAGAGCAAATCTTTCTTCAAAGAGGTAAAGATGATCATGAAGATACAGATTACCTTGTTAATGAAAGAGAGGAGAGAGAAAGGGGGAGGAGAGGGAGAGGGAGAGGGAGAGGGAG
>VWZP01005847.1:18140-220773 GCA_013396995.1 Dicaeum eximium
GGCGGCGTCGCGGGGCGGCGGCGGGGGCTGCGGGGCATCGGCGGGGGCTGCGGGCGGGGTCCGCGCCCGCGGCCGGCAGCGCTCTCTGCGCCTCAGCCGGGCTTCGCCGGGTGCTGGCGGTGCGCTCTCCCGCCGCGGGGCTGCACAATGGCAGTCGTTCAGTAGGATGGATCCTGCCGTGGCTTTTGTTCTGCAGATCCACCCATCCTCCTAGCAGTCAAGTACCAGGCTATGGTTTTCTCTCTGGGGATCTTTCTTCCGCGTTTTGCCGGTGTCTCCGATGAGGTTTTGGCCTCGGCTGGGATTTCGCTACCTTACTTTTCGTTTGGCTTCACGCTGAAAAAAGGGATTCCTTACATTTGCTCTCCACGCTTTTGGTTATAATCCACTGTTGGTCTAGGGGGAACAACCGTTCAGCCTGGCTGAAAAAAAAGCATCCGTTGAAAAGTCTCAAAGAAATATACCACGTGAGGAAAAAAAACTGGGAGAAGATCGGAATATAATCGCTTTTTCTATGATAAAACTGGTGCCCCTCTTCAGGAGAACTGATCTCAATTTATTATTATGCAACCACAAGGATCTCTTCTTTCTCAGGGTGTATAAGCTGCTGGATTGCTTTTCGCCCAAATCAATGTGGTTTCTTTGGAACATTTTCAGCAAAGGATCGCATATGCTGCAGTGTCTTTGTGGCAAGAGTCTTAAGAAAAACAAGAACCCAACTGGTAAGCAATCCATTGCAATGCGTTGTTTTTCTTTAATGCTACCCTGTCTGTTGCTCGCCGAGGTAGATCTGCAATCCTGCTGAGGGGAGAAGGGGGGATATATCGAGGCCAGCACGGACATGCATGTGCATACGTGTATGAATAAGCAAGGAGCGGTTTGTATTCGCTTCAGCCCCTGTCACCACCGAAAAGGGGTAAAAAAATAAAATCAAAGGCGACCCTCGCCCAGCCGGCATCTCCTAGTTCCGATGTGCTATTTCCAGGGAGGAAACTTTTACACCAGTACCCGTCTTGTGGGGAAGGCGGTGGAGCCCCCCCTCCCGACCCCGATGCAAGCCCCCCCCCCCAGTCAGTTTTGGGAAGAGGAGACTGGCTCTCCTGTGCTGGTGTTAGCCGGCCCTGCCTGCGGTGGGCGAGTGTGCCGGGGCTCGGGTCCTGCACAGCACTTTCTGAATAGCTTGCAGTATGTCACCCCACACGCACACACACCCACCCACCGCCTCCCTCGGCGCTCTAAAGTCAAGCCAGACACCCCCTCCCCCGGCCTGGGGGCTCCCCGTTATCACTCACCCTCGGCACTCAAGGCCAGGAGGGTGGAGGATGGTGAGGAAAGGGGATGGACACTTTCTTGGGTCTTGTGCCCAGACGGCAACTCGGCCAGCTATGACGAGCGGCAGTAGCAGCACCGCCGGGTTGGCCGTGCCGCTCCTCCGCCTCTCGCTGCCGGGATGACCCCTCTGTGCCACCGGTGTCACAGAGACCGATGTCTCTGCGTCCGTCTCTATGTCTGCCTGGCAGCCGGGATCATGCGCTTCGGTTCAGCCCGGCTCCGAGGGGGAAACTTGCAGTACATTACATAAGAAATGCAAATGCAGGTGCTCTGGGCCGCCTGGTCCCTGAGGGTCACGCTGCTGGTGTTGCATCCCTCTTGCCCGGGGCAACCGTGCGGCCAAGCCCGCGGCTTGGCGAGCAAGGTGGGCGAGAAGGGATGCTCGGCGGGCGGGGGAGCCAGGAGCTTTTCTGGGGAAATACCAGCCCTTCCCGCCGGCCTCTGGCCCCCCACGCCGCCTTGCTCGCTCACCCCGGCCGGCAGGTTGTCTGCAAGCACTTGCGTGCCTGGAGAGGCGAGAGCCGCCGAGCCCGGGCTGCGAGGGGAGGAATGCCGTGTGCGCGCTGGTGTGTGTGTGCCGGCTGCCCTGCAGTGGCAGCTCCCGAGCAGGAGCCTCCTGACGCTGGCACTGCAGTGTAGTAGATCATAGGCTCTCGTTGCCTGACACCCCAACATCAACAAGCAGCAGCCCTGGCAGCCCGCACCCCTCTCCTTACAGGCGGCCGGGGTGCCGGCTGCTGCTTTGCTCAGCCCAGGTCCGGTGCAGAGATGAGGTGGGCACCTCGGAGGATTTACCCTTCCCCGCCCCCGGCTTCCGTTTGCCAGCTCGTCTCGCCCCTTTCCCCCCCGCTGCTGCCGCAGCAGTGAAAAGCAGCCACTTAGCATACCAAAGAGGCTGAAATGCCCCGCCAGAGGCTGCGCTCAGCCTCCTGCAAAGTGCCCTTCGCTTCACTCGTCCATTGGCATTGCAGCCAGCCGGGGGCCAGTTCCTACCCGTGTGGCCCCGCGGGCGGGATGGGCCAGACAGAGTCAGGACAGCCGACCCCCTTCTCGCAGCCCCTGGGGATGCCCCTCTCCGCTTGCCCGGGCCACGCACGCAGGGGCCGTGGCCGCGGGGAGAGAGCAGAGCGCGGCGTGGCCCTGCCTGCCCTGCCCGCTGCCCTCGCTCCCCAGCCGCCGGGGCAGGGGATGGCGGCTCCAGCGCCGTGGTGCTGTGGGCAAGAGGCGATGCTCCTGAGGAGAGGATTTGGATGGGGAGCGGCAGGGGGAGGAAGAGGGCTTGTGGTTTCTAGGCCTTTCAGTTTGCATACCGAGGGGTGAGGTGTATACCCCTCCACTCACACACGCTCTGGTCCACCCCTAAGGATTCGTGTCTTTTCCTTGCGGAGGGCAGGCTGTCAAGACATCGGCCCCTAAAGCCTAGTTGCGTCCCTTGGAGTGCCAGGCAACCGCAGCACAGCTTTCCACCTCCCCGGGGACTTTGCCGCACTTACCTACTCCCTCTGCATGGGACGAGTGGATTTGGGTGGCAGGGGCGGCACTACGACCCCCGCCACCCTGCCTGCGAAGGGCCGGACGGGCTCGAGGGGGGCTGACCCCTCTTCGGAAGGAGTGGGGGGAGCAGTCTAAGCAAGCGAGGCGGGCCGGGGGAGGGGAGCGGGCCGGGGGCGCGGAGCGGGGCCCTGGCGGGTGCTACCCCTGCGGGCAGGTCCGCGCTCTCGCTGCCCGCCCGCGCAGCCTGCGCTGCTCCGCTCCGCTCCCGCTTGATCCCGTCAGCGCAGCCGGAACGCCGAGCCCAACCGAGCCGCGCGCCCCGTCCTGGCACTCGGTTCGGGAGCGCCGAACTGCGGCTATCTGTCTGAGGAGGCTAATAATCCGCCTGGCCGGATTAGCTGTAGCTCGGTCATAGGCGCTGTTGCTCTGACGGCAGATCATCTCCACTCGGGCTAGGGTCGCCCGCGGGAGCGCGGGGAGCCGGTGCCGCGATGCCCTTCCCCGCCTGGTGCCCCTGGGCCGTGGGGCTCCCCCTCTGCGGCAGCTCCAGACCCCATCCCCCTGCGGCACGGGGCGCCGCTACCGCCCTCGGCCCGCTTTGCCCGCCAAACTTTTCGGGAGCCGCTGGGTTTTTCAGTCTCAAAAGGCATCAAATGAGCGAGCATCTGCCGCTGATCCAACCGTGCAGAAAATCCAGCAGGTTAGGCAGCTAACCCTGGCTGTAACTGCAGTTTATTTAGCTATTTTCGGCCTGCTGCACTTTTTTTTTTTTTTTTGCCCTTTCCGAGAGCTGGTGTATTTCCAGAAACGGGACTGGGTGGGTGCTTTCCAAATGTTCCCTGCTTTGCGTTTCCTCCGCACCTCTGGCTGCAGCCCCCTCTCCATGTGCGGACCCCCTCCCGGGTTCCCTTGCCGTCCCCGGGGGCCTCGCCCGGGCCAAGCGCGGCAGGGAGGGATGGGGAGTCCGAAGGGCTGCGTGTAAGTGTCTGGCAGGGTTGCATCAGGAGGCTTTGGTTTTATGGTTGGCTGAAGCTCCTTGGTTTCAAATTAGATATCCTCGATAGAGGAACTGCGTTTGATTGCTGCAATTATTTACCTCTTTACATATCTTTGTAAAGAGAAAAACTTTGGCAATCAATAGATGTGGCTGTGTTTTCAGCTACTGAATTTTTTTGAGTGTTCCTGAGTTTAATGGTAATACAATCAATGAAGCCCCTCATATCTGCAGTGTCCTCTCTCTCGTGAAAATGTTTGCTATCTGTCAGGTTCCCTGGGCCTCACTTGGTTTTGCAATTATTTCTGTCTAACTCTGCCCTTCCTGCTTGTCATACACACAGAGAGGACTTTAAAAAGTGCAAGACCAAAGTGACCTTTTCTCACAAATAGTTAAAAACTGCTCCAAACCTTAAGTCCCGAACCAGGACTTGTTATAATAAGATACTGTCCTCCTGGCTTTCCCACCACCATCCCCAGCCTCCAAACTGGATATTCATCTAGGGAATGGCAAAGTCATGGGGAGAATTTGGGGCCTGAGGAGAAGTGGGAAAGGAAATTATCTCTGGTTGCTTTTTGAAGCAAGGCCAGCAAGGGAATAGATTTTTTTTACCGAATGACTACTGTTTGGGTGCCCACGGGAGGTGTGTTGGCTGGAGTACTAGATGCCCCATGGTGGGAATTGCTATCACATTTCACTCCTGGTGGCAGCCCAACAGACAGAGGATGGATCAGGTTTCCTCTCCATTCACTTCCAAGGAGAAGCATCTCTCCAACACAGTCAGGGATGTTGACAGGAGACTAGATGAAAATTGGCATTACTATAAATATATTACTGACGGAGGATTTAGTTTAGGAAATTAGTATCCATCTCACGTCAATCTCAAATGCAAAACCTGTTTAAAAAGCAATACGTCTGAAATCCAGGCTGCAGCTGAACTGGAATCTCTGCATAGTCCCATGTTAATTTCCTACTCCATAAAATAGCTTGACTGGTATTTCCTGGTTGCTAATAATTTTGAAAAAGTTTCTAAGCACAGTCACGTGAGGATCTGTTTGAAATGGAAGCTTGTGTCCTGCCCATAAAATATATAGTAGGTATGTGTCTTTATCTGAATTCTGAAAAAATGTAGCCTCCCCACTGCTTTCCTTACTTATAGAAACCAAACCTCCCACCAAAAGACAAGGACCCTAAGAACTGTAGGATCAGGTCCTTGAAGTTTCTTTCATGTAGGTCCAAAAAGCAGCTCTGACTGCTTAAATACTCTAATTTCTGTAATGGGAATTGAGGCATGGTCTGTTTCTCTTGCTTGTAAAACTGCCTATTTACATGTATTTCACCTATTGAAGTTTTGTCCTCTATGGAATACATTTCCTGAATTTATACAAATTTAATTATTCTTGATCAAATTAAATTGCATACTCTACTTATTAAGGGGTGAAATTTATGCCTGCTCATGCATCTCCCTACTGTAATAAAATGTTTGCACCTAGCTCAATATCTGCTAATGACAGGCCATTTATAAATGAATTCAAATATAAAAAGGATGACTTAAGCTTAAGGAAAATACAAAAAATGTATTTACAGATGTCGTTGGTTTAAATATTTATGTGTATGCATTTTTCATTTGAGCTTGATGTTTATTCTACTTAACCTTCTTGGATTATATTAAGTATATTAATTTTAAGCTAAAATTCCAATTGACTTCCAATCTAAAAAAGAAGTGATTTAGACATTCAGAATTGCCCTTTTGTAAGGATTTTCTGTCCAGTAAATGCCTGTAAAAATATAATCTGGAGATGAGAGAGTTGCTTGAAACCAGTTTTTCAAGAAGACTTCGTAAATCTAAAGAAATGGGAATTGGGCCCTTACACTGACTCTGAGGGGGAATTTTGTAGCTGATGGGGTCACTACTGAGGTTTTCATGGGAGCAGTCAACATTTAGGATAAAAATCTCTGAGTCTGGCTTGCAGATGGATAAATGAAGTGGTTGTGTGCAAATTAAACTGAATATTCACAGATGTTTGCCAAGTGTGTCTCTAAACAGTGAGTCCTGCTGGAGCATGTTTCACTCAGTCAAGGGAGATCTTGTTGCTTGGGGAGCATGATTTGTTTTTATACCTAGTTCTGGTTTAGATGGCTTTTGTGATTGTGGACACACTATTACTTACGTATGCCTTCCCTTCCTGGTTGTCAGAAGTTGCAGGCAACATCTGAACATTGCACAAGTGTGCTGTTGGCCCTTTTGTTTGTTTTTTGCATTTCAGTGAATGATAGCTTTTCAAAGATAAATTACTAGTTTACTGAACAACTCACTGAGTAACAAAACATTGAGTGGTCATAAAACTTTACAATCTCTGTTGTGAAAAAAAAATTGCTGAGATGTGGCACGTGGCTTGATGTATCCAAGAGCTACTTGCCACTGTATGGAAAGAGTGTATATGTGTATACAGTAGAAGAACAGCTTACTTGCAAATAAACTTTGTAGGACTGCATCCGAGTTTAGTTCAGAAAGAGCCCCCTTCTTGCACAGTGTGTTTCTATTGTTACAGCAAATTAAGCTGGGAAGAAAATCTTTTCATTGGAGACCATATGATAAAGGGCTTAAAAGAATATATTAATCTTCAGACTGGCTATTAAAAATACATACTTATCGTGTTCTTGAAGTGGATCCTTACAGTAGATCCTCCTAGAAGTACTGAAAGAATAATTGCAAAGGGAACTGATGGTTTTTGGCACCATGATGGACTGAACACACAGCAAGCAAAATGTAAACAATGTATTTTTTTATATACTCTGGAGCAAAGAAAAATAGCATGTGAATAATTAACAAAGCTGTTATCCAAAACAGGAGCACACTGACTCTGAAGAAGAACTTTTGAGGCCAAAACCTCAAAAATCATTAATTTAAAGGCATTTAATGGATACATGGAGTGCAGGTTTGGTGTATTTGTAGCATATGCTGCTAGAAGCATTCATATTAAACAGTAGCAAGGAAAGTAAACAGTTGCTGATGAAACTGCATCGAGAAGTCAGAATAATAATATCTGTAGTAATATTCAATGCATAAACCAGATTAATAACACCTTCTGCAGTAAAATTCAATGACTAGTTTAGGTACCATACTGTGGTGAACATAATCAACATTTTAATAGTTTTAGATTTAATACTGAATAGTTGTGTGGGTCAAATAACAATAGGTAGCACACAGTTGCTGGCAGAAATTGATAGTCTAATTTTGATATCTGTATTTTGTCTTTTCACTCTGACACCTGCTTATTTGACTTTTAACTGGAAACAGCATGAGGAATTGTACTAAACAAGTTTAGCACTTGCATACAGTAGGCACTGTCTTGGAAATCACTTGGCTTAATCTTTTTGTGGCACTAAAATTAACCTGGTCCCATCAGACAGTAGAATCAAATCAAGGTTAAACATTTTAATTCCATTGGAATTTTTTGGCTTTTGCTCAAGGACAGTGATACAAATAAACTGTAATCCTCTATGAAAACATTGTTCTAAGGAGATTTCCAAAAGGCCTGTATTTTATTTTACTGAGCTTAGAGAGGAATATATTTTACTTTTCACTGAAATTCATTGCATCATCCATGTTTTTTTGTGTATGTCTTTGTCATCTGGAAAGAGAAGAACATAGTGAGGAAACAGAATGTTCAGGATTTGTGCCTTAGCTGTTGAGCATGTCCTGTCTCCATCTCTGGGCATTAGGTGGTGTAAGAAAAAAAGCAAGACATGGGCAAATCTTTGGGTTGATCCTTCCCCTAATCTGTCTTCTGAGTTTTCAGCTGCCACTGGACAGCGAAGTTGGAGTTTGTACTCAGGTCGCTGTCTGAAGTAGCTTCTCAAAGAGCTATGCAACTTCAGTCATCAAACAGCATTTCTCTTTTGGGCATCAAAAAACTTTGCATGGCAGCAAGCTCTACATAACCACGTGCTGTGTGGAAAGGATGTGGAAGGGTTTGCACTTTCTGTGGGTACTCCTTGGTTCTGCTGTTGAAAGACAGAGGCTAATGCTGCTATTCCTGCCTCATGTTTGTGATTACTGATTATGGAGAACTTTTCAGGTGAAAAGCACTTCTTTCATGGTGCCTTTTCCTTCCTTGAACTGTGCTGAGATCCTGGACATTTCTATCATCTTGGTTCCTATGCAATATAACTTGCCTTTGCTGAGGGTATAGGATGCCTTTGGCTTAGGAGGACAAAAATGAGGCAGCAGCTGACACATCCCTTTGCATGTGCTGCTTTCGTCCAGCTAAAAGAAGTTAATTTCTATGGATTTTCTAGGCCTATGGGATTAGGAAGCATCTCCTGAAAAGGGCATGTTTTCACAATGTCCTTTCTCTTGAGGGAAGAAGTGGAATATTACTGTCTTGGAGAAGCTTTTAAATAATGAAGCTGTAGTGTGACTGAAAACTAGAATTTCATGCCATTGTTGAACGGTTTGAACAGGAGAGACAGCTTGTGTATAAAAGCAGACTTATATTTACATATAAATCTCTTGCTTCTCACCAATGCTAGCAAAGGAAATTTACAGGAATTTCATTGCCCTTTAATGGAGTTTGAGAGGAAAATACTAATTTAAAGAGGGCAAGTTTGCCAGACTTGTTAGTCATTGAGTAAATGTATTTCTAAGCATGTCCCTCTACAATCAAGTGAAATGTCCAGATTAAACAGTTCCCAGTTCATGCTTCTCATTAAAGAAGTGTACTATGGAGCACTGCCATTGCTCAGTAGTTTGTACACATATCACTCTTTGCTGTAGAGATACATTAGTGACATTGAATGAGATGAAGAGGAACTACCAGTGCAAAACACAGTGGAAAATACATGAAAAAATAAAAAATATGTGGGAAAAGATGTGGAAAAATTATAGCTCAGAGAAATGCTTAAAAAATCAGTTAAATTATTAATACAGTAGTATCTTATGGAATAACCTATCAGAAATATCATAACAAGGATTTAATTAATAATAGTTCCTATTAATTTGTAGTACTAATGACACAAAGAGCCACTTTACAGTTCTGATTTTCTTGGAACTGGAAATTGCAAGTCAAACCCAGACAGCTAATAGTTCCTGAGAAACTGAACCTAACTGTGATGTAGGCAGATTATCCCACTAGGAGATCAACCCAAGATCTCAGATGTGAACTACTTTTAGGATGTCTAAAACCCAGGTGCAATTTTGTGTCTTGGACTCTTTCACTAAAATCCATATTTTAAAGTAGCACTAACAGGTGGATTAAAATTTGTAAAGCTTTGCACCCCTGAGAGAGTTCTTCCTAGTCACTTGCTGTTTTAAATCCTTTTTTCTTTTTTTGTGTTTGTCTCCATGTGAAGGAGACTTTCTGCCTCAAAAAATCCGGTTACACAGAGCTTCATGACCAACATTTGCTAGTCTCCTGGCATTACTCAGACATTTATTATCTCTATGAATATGACCTTGATCCACCCCAAACTCTGTCATCTCCATTATAGCCTCTCACATCTCTTTGAGTTTTTTCAACTTCTCCTTGTGCAAGCATTTCACCTTTTTACTTTGGATAAGGTCTTTGGGGAAAATTAGCCCTTAATTGTATTTCTTTCAGATATTTTCAAGCCCTCTCCACCACTTTGAATAATTAGCTAGTGACTATGAGCAGAACAACTGCACAGGCTTATTTTATTAATGATATAATAGGTATTTAGGATGGATGAAGGGTAGGCTGATGCACCAGCCTTTTTTTGTTGGGCATGAGCTGTATACATTGTTGTTTTCCCACTTGCTGTTAATTTACAGTAACAGAACAACAGAAGAAGTTAAGAAATGCAGAGGCCATAAAGCAACTGTGATTGATTAGGGAAAGACAGTAAAATCATCAAGAGGATTTAGAAGACCTAAGAACATCCTAACCTAATGCTGTCCTAACCTAACTTTACCTAATGTCATCCTTTTAATTTGTTTTGAGGATCCTTTGAGGATAATACTTCCTTGAGGATAAAATGCTTTGTGTGAGATTCTGCTGTTAAAGCAGGACTTCTCAGCATCCAGGGAATTTTTCTGGATATTGTTGCTGAGCATTTCTTATTTGTGTTGGTAGGGAGTTGGTTCCAGGTCCTGGTTCACTTAGTGCTGAATAGGGACATTAGTAGCAGAGCCAGTGTGTTACTAAACCTTGTGTTCTGAGCTGTTGAGCTCTGGCTATATGCTCAAAGTTTTGAAACATGGCATAGATGAGTTCTCTTACCTTTGAAACTTGTAGCATGGTATCTTTCATGGAACAGAGTATCTGGAAGCAGTATGGGATTATTTTACAGCAAATAAGTAATTATGTAGTGTATGTATGGAAGAACCACATTTTTGAAGATGGTCTTGCTTTGTTGTCAAACTGGATTTTAAACCTAGATAATATTTGTGGAAGAGTGAAAATATAGGAGAAAAAAACTGTTGTAGTTTCCTATGTAACACATATCTGGGTGAAACAAATAAGTTTAGTCATGGTTGGAGAAATTTGAACCAAAGAATAGAGGAATAGAGGAACTGGGATTTTCTATTCTAGTGTCTTTCCTCCATTTGATTTGTCTTTGAAGTTTATATGAAATGATGTATCTGAAGCATTACTGACATGAAGTGGAGATGAATCCAGTGATTTGTGTGCCACAGTAAGATATTCTCTCCTGGATGAAAGTTTCCTGTGAAAGCATGTCTTTGAAGACATTGGCTTTCTCAGGACTTCAACATCATGGATGTTGATTTTGACCT
Organism: Dicaeum eximium; assembly: GCA_013396995.1. Taxonomy (NCBI): domain Eukaryota; kingdom Metazoa; phylum Chordata; class Aves; order Passeriformes; family Dicaeidae; genus Dicaeum; species Dicaeum eximium. The sequence continues at coordinate 28,718 of VWZP01005847.1, forward strand.
TTTCCATAGACCATTGATGAAAACACTCTCTAAGGCATTCCTCAAGATAGTTACATAAATATCATGCTCTCATTAAAAAAAAATCTTTAAGCAAAATGAGAAAAAAAAATTTGAACATAAGTATATGAAGGTGTATATCCTGGTAGTTTTAATTGTAGGGTTACTAACTTTCTCTTAGATGCTGGCTGAGACTGATTTTATTCCAGTTGTGCCAGCTGCCATTGAATGAAAGTGGAGGATGAAGTTTTGGACCTTATAACTAAAGCAGGAATAAGCTGTACATTGTGCAGTCTGGGTTAAAATCTTTTTAAAAAAACCATCAGGAGTAACAGCAAAACAAGGGTTTGTCATGTTTTCTAGAGCTCCTTTTCCTTGGATTTCAGTAGCTGTCTGGAGTAACTATGGTCTCGGTTGGCTGCCAAAAAGAACACCTGTTAATAGATTTGAGACAGAAGATGAAGAGAAGATAAATAATAAGCCCTTGTAGTCAGATATGTAGGTTAAGAATTTGGGGGTGGAACTTGCTGAAGTTAGAACAAAAGTAAGTCAGAATGTGATGTTAGTACATTGGATGAGTTTTTATCAGGGCTATGTGGATGATACATGAATATGTGGGATGCTTTCTCTCCCACTTATTCTCAGAGGGAGATGAAAAACCAGAATGACAAAAGAAATTATAAAGTAAATAATAAAGGGATTAAAGGAGTCTGTAGTCATATAGACAGGTTAGTGATAGAAGTCCTACAGGCAAGCAGAATTTAGAAATTGTTGATGCTGTTTATCGATTGAAGAGCAAATAGATCTGAAATTTAAGGACATTTTCATGGAAAACATCTTTTTCTAGAAGTGTTTCTTTCCAAGGACATATAAGAGAGTTTTATATTTGAGAGTCTAGCTTCTCTCAATTTATTCCATTTATAGCTATCTTGCTAAAGGTGAGATATCCTTGTAAACATTGCTTTGCTATTATAAATGGAGGTGCTCCCACGCTCCCCTGAGTCTACCAGCTGTCACGGCACAGCTCTGGAAGTGTGGCCTCCAGGATGACCTTAGGCTGAGTGTCCAGGGCCTCCTGCCTTCCTGCTGTCACATGGATGCCCTGAGAGCCTCCTGTCTGGCAGCCCTCGATGCTTTGGAGCTGCATGGAGTGGAGTCCTGTGTGGAGTCCTGTGTGTGCTGCAGCTGCCTGGGCTAACACCTGCTGGCTCACCTGCAGGAGAGATGATGGCACAGGAGTCAGCTCCTGAGGCTGGCCCTCAAGCTAAACTGAAGCAGCCTGTGTAGTTGCCACAGCAACTGCTGGGGAGAGGAAATATATTATCCCCCTCCAAACTGTCTTACAGCATAACTTTTAAAATGCAGAATATATACTTAACTTTTAAAATGCAGAATATATACTTCCATGGATCTTAAGCTGTGTAAATCTTTGTGCAAGACACCATGTCCTGGGCGGTACAAACTATAGAAGAAGGTACTATAGGTTCAGTATTAATTTGCATTTTTCTTCCAATAGCTTATTAAGTTCACAGTCAAACAGGTCAAGAATGTTGGGGGTTATTCAGTCCTTGTAGATGCACACAACTCTGCATCAAGAAGCCTACACTGGAGATCTTCAAGTTACTTCAAAGGGAAAGCCAGTCTCTTCTCATCAACAGATGGCAAATCAAAATTTTGAGTAAGAACTGTCCACCTTCAGTTTGGCATTGATATAATTCTCCCACCTTAAACTCCTTCTAGTTGTTCAGGAACATAAGACTGAATTTTTATTGCTTAATTAAAAAGGGCCAGGGACTGATCCAAGTCCAAATGGCTGTGGCTGGCTCATGTCCACACCACTTACAGTTGTCACCCTCCCTGGCAGGTTAGCTTGGAGAGAGCTCGCTGAGGTGGTGCCTGGGTCTTAAGGAAGAGAGTGGATGACTAGGGCTCTAGCATTTCTTTAATTTAACAACCTGAACACAGCCAAAGAGGATCAGAAAAAGCCTTTCATTCCTAGTAAGGAAAGTTAAGGCAAGCTCTGCTTGTAGGGTGGTTTACTTGTGCCCTCAGCTTCAGAGAGGAACTGTACCTGGACTAATAGCAGCCTAACACCATCCTGGACCAGCTGAGGGGTTATTAGAGCTTCAATAAAGTGGATGAATCCCAGCTTCATTGTTTGAGGAAGGAGCACCAGAAAGGGGCTTTCTGTGGCCCTTGGTTAACCTTGTGCAAAGCTGGTGGAGGAAGGAGAGCAGAGTGTACCTGCTTCCGAGGAAGTCTGGCAGCTGAGCAGCAGAGACCTGACTCTGCAGGGAATGAATCATAACGAGTTTCTGAGGAGGATGAACCAGACAGGAAGGGAAAGCTCAATCTTGCTGAGGAAAGGAACATATTTCTTCTTTTTTCTCTCTTTCACAAGATGAAGATGGAGTTCTAGGGTAAGGAAGAGCTGGAGACAGGAGATTTCCTCTGTCTCTGACTAAAATAATTTTCTTCTGCTTCACTGTCTTGTACTTCCTTTCCTTCTCACTGACCTTATTTGGGATCATCCCTTCATTTGTGTGAGCATGTGCAACAAAACTTGTCAGCACTTTCAGTTATCCCAGTAACCTGTTGTTTTACTGCACACCCACTTTCTATTTTCTGAGCTACACTGGCATCAACCTGAATTGTTGCTGCATGTACTTCTTGATCTTCCTTTAATTAAAGGATATGTATTTCTCCCTACATGGCCTCCAGTTTCTCTCTTCCCTTATATAGTTGTGAGGAGATGAGTAAAGAAATAGTTTTTTTCTGATTATTGATGCTTTAAATATGTTGGCAGACTAAATCTGGTCACAGCCTGTGAATTTAAAGGATCTGGATTATAGTCTGACTGTATGGTCCAGAATATTTGTGTGTTTTTCTTAAAGTAATGAAAATTAGACAGCATAAAGCAGTTTGAATGTGGTTTTTGGTAGGGTGGGGTTTTTAAAAGAGTTTTAGGGAAAATCAGTTTGTGGCACTTGGAATCCTTTGATTCTTCTCTGTGACGATGCACAGGGTAAATTTACTCTTGCATTTACTGCTAAATGTGAAAAGATTTAATGTAAGCAGTAAATTCTTCTTTTTTTTCCTCAATCCCTTGGAGACTCCTTAAGGTGACTGTTCCTTTACAAGCTGAATATCTGAAAAACCCCAAGTATCACTGCTTAATCTGGGGGTAAGGAGGGTGTTGCATTTAACAGAGATTTTTATGTTGCCATTGCTTACAATAAAAGCAGTTATAAAAAGCTCTTATGATGGGACACAGTTATGTTTTGAATTAAAATAGGGCACAGTGGGGGGCTGTATTCAGCCTGTTAGCTTGTTAGAAAAAGCTGGGATTTCTGAAACTATTCTAAACACCCTGAATTTGGAAGTCAAGTCAAATCTTCTAAGCCAATAAAGTTTTCTTAGCAATAGAGGAATAAAAGACTTTCAGTATAAATACTTCTCAGTGTATTAGGTATCTTGGAAACTGTTTCTTCTTTTAGTAGAGCATTATTGTGCATGTCTAGGACTTTTCATATGGCTTGGCAATTAAGACAACTTGGGCCAAACTAACTGCATTGAGGTTCTTTTCAAGAATGAAAGTACCTTATTTTCAGTCCTACTTCTAAGCTGGAGAAATTAAGTTTTTTGGTGTCTTTTCATTTATAGCACTTTTCCCTTTTGTCATGCTAACTGAAAGCATCATCCTTATTCCTTCTTCTAGGAAGTTTCTTGCTATTTGCTTTACATGGCAGTGCTCCACTGTCATATTCAGGTCATCAAAGACCTCCAAAGATGTGTTTTACAGGAGGATAAAGGATGTGTTCTCTCCATGGCCAGCACATGGGACCATTCTTGTGGTGGTAAATTATCTTTGCCCTCACAAAAAAAAATGGGAGAGGTTTTTTTTGGCCTAGGCACACTGCTTTGGGTTTTTAAAAATCTAGCTAGATTTAAATACTAAAATTATTTCTTGCTAATCCACTACTCCATGGCTTTTCTAAGGAAAGGTCCCTGTTTCTGTGGAAGACAAAAATTTTCTTGTACAGATTAAATAGTTCTGTCCTTAATCCACTATTATTTGAATAATTCTTACAACACCAGCTTCAGTCTGCTTCATCTTCTTGTAATTTTTTCTTTAAGTTACTAATTTGCAGAACAAGCATACCTTTCCCTGTTTGCACTCAAGGGCATTAACTAATCTAGTTAACAAACTAATCTAGGTCTAGAGAAAACAAATAGAGCAAGCAGCAAATGGACAGCGAGACTGAACAGCAACTTCCTTCCATGTGGACCTGGTTTTCTTGGGTTTTCCTCTAGAGAGAACTGAGCTTTTTCTCAGAATTCCAAAGTTCTTGGTTTTGTCATTGCTCAGTTAGGTACAGGCAACTGTGAAAACCAGAACAAACTAGAGGTTACACAAATAGCTTTCAGAAGTCTCACTGTGTCTTCAATGAAGGACCTCAAAGCAAATTTATTAAATGAAAGGCTGACTTGGCAGGAAGTTCTAATCCTTTTGAAAAATACTTCTAAAAAAAGGAATATCAGAGAATGAAAGTTCAAACTGCCTACATTGCAGTATACAAATTACTAAGCGAGTCACCTGGTAGTCTCCTTGTCCCTGGTACATGGCACTAATGTTTTTTCTTTCAGGGGTATGTACAGTACCCTAAATCCCTGACAGAGTCCTACCATTTTTTAAAGGTTTGTTTTGTTTTGTTTTGTTTTGTTTTGAATCCAGTACAGAAAGATCTGGCTAGTATAGAAATATGTGGCATTGGTAGGTCTTAGCAGTACTTTCTGAAGAATAGTTCTACAAATATTCATTCTTTTGAGGTGAGATATACAGCGCTTCTGAAAGAGCAGTGGTAGAAAGGCCAGTATGTAAAATGCTGCCCAGTAGACTGCAATACTCAATAATTATGAAATAAAGGTCCATCACTGAAACAAAATATAGCAATTCTTGCTTTAAGTTCATAGATATTTACCTAGGAGGGCAGTTAAGCCAAAGAACTCCATTATCTTAACGTGGTACCCTCTGCAAGTCTGTGCTAAGCCTTTTGAACTGAGAATACACTGAAACAGGCAGCTGGGGTAGTGAAACTGTTTTCTGGAGTGTTTATAGGAACCAATTATATGCAATTTGTTTAAATTAGTGGTGAGCAGTTCTACATTAACAATTGTCTTAGTGCTAGTAAGTAGGAGTGTCTGGAAAGTGGCACTTTGCATACTCAAATTGTATCTGCACTTTCAACACACCCAGTGCTTTCACAGCAAGAGGATGGAGCTGAATCTTTTCTGCTTGGCTATTTTTACAAGCTCTTATTTTTTTCTGTTTTGTTCTGGGCAAATTGTTATCACTCTTTATACAAGATAATGAATTAGCTGTTGCTCCTATATTTCCTGTAATAACCCTATTAAAAGGCACTATTTCTGTCAGAATATTCCATGACTAAGGACTGGGACGCTTGTTCTTGCCCCTAGATGCAGTTACCTAATTAGAGATTATCCTGTTACACAGCACTTTAAGCTGTATTTCCTTTTCTTAGCCCACAGAGAACATAGAATCACAGAACAGTTGGGGTTGGAAGGGACCTCTGGAGATCATCTAATTCCCCTGCTAAAACAGGGTCTTTTAGAGTGGATTGCACAGGATCATGTCCAGTCAGGTTTTGCATACCTCCAGAGATGGAGACACGAGCATGGGAAAATTATTTTTGCCGGTGCCATGACCTCTACTGCAGTCCATCTACTTATTCTCCTCCTTCTGCTTTCATCTCTCTCCCCATCTTCCTTTCAAACAAATTTATTAGAGAAAGAGTGGAAATCCTACTTTACAGTACTGAGCAGGGAAGTTTTTCCACCTGGGGCTGGGATTTGTAGCAAAGTTTCCTCACCACTCTCTCTGCTTCTGTGCGTACAGTACAGAGCTCCTGCCAGTTCACATCCCTTGCTGTAGTGCAGAGCCTCAGCAGTACTGTGTGTTTCCCTGTATTTTAAACTGTAATGGGTTTAAAGAGGCCTGAGAGCAAGGACACTTCTGCTGTGCTCCATAAGGGAGCTCATGGTCTTGCTCCTCTTTTCCTTTAGTGCCAAGAGGACATAACCAGTGACAGCTTTTAACACCTTAGTGGCAGTGACCATCTTTTGAGCACGGTGTGTGGCCCCATCACCTGATGAGTTTCAGTGTGGAGATGTTTCCTAACAGGAGAAGCCTTTTCCTTAGGAGTGAAGAAGTTTTGAACTTTGAGTTTATGGTACTCTGGGCCAAATGCTGCCCTTCTGAGAACAAGATCCACTCAGAATAAATTAGGGTGTATTTGAATAAGAGGGAGGGAAAAGGCTTCTGAAGTTTCTCTAGAGAGAGCACAAGATCTGCTCACTGTAGCATCCAGCCTGTGTGCAGAGGGATTTGTGTGAGTGGAGCAGAGGGAGAAAAGAACAAAGCCAGTAAATCCGCTGGCAGGCAGATGTTCAGCAAAGGAGCTTCACATTTTGTGGCTGAGAATCAAAATTTTTGGGTCTTATTACTGGAAGTTCTCTTCTTCAAAATGTGATAAAAATAATTATTTTTTGCTTTATTATAAAGAGCTCTTCTTCTCTTCCGTATACTATACTGACAGTATTCACTGCATATTCCACTTCTTTCCTGCTCTTCCCTGCTCATGGGTACCATGAGACTGTTAATACTTACTAAAGGACATTTATTTTGGTTCTTTTTCATCATGCAGCAGCCATTTCAGTTGTGTCCACTCAACTTTGCTCCATTTTTGGCAATACGGTAATGAAAGTTTAAGAAGATAATGTCTAAACAGAAGCCAATTAGTCATATTTATGATGGATGTACAAAGAGCTCTTAGACAACAATTTTGGTATTACTTCCCTGATAGTTCATAGCTTGGCATGTTCAAAAAGCAGGAAGGATTTTTCAGTGGGTGCTGGTTCAATTAGATTTTTGGCTTTTTGCAGGCAATTTTTAGTTCAAAAACTCTAGTGATAATCTGAGAAATAAATAGGTTAATACATGGTACAAATTCTTATTCTGCTGTTAACAGATCTCAAAATGTTCATAAAGATATGGTGTAATGCTAATGGTGGGATAAGGTTCATGGCCTAGGTGTCGTATCTTGGAATATCAACTGTGTTACAAAAATTTGGAATATCTTGTATCTTGGGATATCAACTGTGTTACAAAAATTTCCATTTGTTTGGGAGCTTTCAGCCTCAGACCAAAGGTCTTTTAAGTACATTCCCCTTGACTTGGATGAGTTTTGGGGAGAAAATTTCCCTATGATTATTTAATGAATGGGATCTATTCTGTTAGCAAGAATATGAAATGGAAGGTGCCACTTGCCTATTTGTTTTTATGATTAGTATTACCCTTCAGTTTCTTAACCAGCCTTTCCCAACTGTATAGTTTCACCAATGCATTTCAGTGTTTTGAGAGGTTTAATGATGAGCTCAGTCATTCAAAAATCATTTTAAGTCAATAATTGACAGGCTCAAGGCCTGTCTGTGTCTCGGACTTTAGCCAATGAAGATGCTAACTACAAATTCACTGTTTTTGAGATGAATTGTTCCTCCAGATAATCTGGGTATTTGATTTATCCTTGAGAAATGAAGAAATTATTATATCTGAGTGAATTCTATTCTACTCTATTCTATTCTATTCTACTCTATTCTATTCTATTCTATTCTATTCTATTCTATTCTATTCTATTCTATTCTATTCTATTCTATTCTATTCTATTCTATTCTATTCTATTCTATTCTATTCTATTCTATTCTATTCTATTCTATTCTATTCTATTCTATTCTATTCTATTCTATTCTATTCTATTCTATTCTATTCTATTCTATTCTATTCTATTCTATTCTATTCTATTCTATTCTATTCTATTCTATTCTATTCTATTCTATTCTATTCTATTCTATTCTATTCTATTCTATTCTATTCTATTCTATTCTATTCTATTCTATTCTATTCTATTCTATTCTATTCTATTCTATTCTATTCTATTCTATTCTATTCTATTCTATTCTATTCTATTCTATTCTATTCTATTCTATTCTATTCTATTCTATTCTATTCTATTCTATTCTATTCTATTCTATTCTATTCTATTCTATTCTATTCTATTCTATTCTATTCTATTCTATTCTATTCTATTCTATTCTATTCTATTCTATTCTATTCTATTCTATTCTATTCTATTCTATTCTATTCTATTCTATTCTATTCTATTCTATTCTATTCTATTCTATTCTATTCTATTCATTATTTAATTTTACTATTTTAACCTATGACTTTTTTACTTACATAAATGGGAAAATACTCCCATAGGAGATAAAGAAAGAATTTAATCTTAACAATGTCCTTTAAAAGCTAGAAATTACTCACTATTTACTCTAGCTAACTTTGATCCTAAGTAAATTTCTATGTTATTTTTCATCAGTGTTTGAAAACGTTCTGGAGGTAACAGGAAGGTAGTGCTTCATTTGTCTTATCAGTGGCTTGTTCTCTCTTATAAACAAAATAGGTCACAGTACCTATAGGAGTGGAGGGACTAGAGTAATGGTCATATACCTCTTCACTTTTAGAACCAAAACTGGAAACCTGTCTTGCTTGGAATACTTTTTCAGAGACAAAAATGATTTAGAAAAATGTCACCATACAATTAAAATAGAGTTTTAGATGTTCACTGTTCTTCATCCTAGCACCCCACAGTACTTACTGCTTTCTGTCCAAATTCAGGTTCTCCCATATGCAGTGACAAAGGGTAAGATTTTATTATTGAGTCCTCTGCTTTGGCATAGTGTTGCCATGGTCATGAAAAAAAGGCACAAAAATTACATGCTGACTGTGCCAGATACATCCAAAGAAAATCCCTGTACAATAATGTGCACTCATTCAAGTTGTGCTATTCATATGGTCAGGGTGAGATTATACTTTATTTCTGCACTTGGCATGCCAAGGACAAAGTAGTGCTTAGCTCATTCTCTACCTCATCTTCCTGCAGAGTGGCTGGCACAAACTTATTTCTTCTATTCTGGGCATAAAGAGATGTCCAGGAGGCTGATTCTTGACAAGGTGGGAAAAGCCATGTCTCTGCTGTTTCTGCAGCAGCTACAAGGCTAGAGGCAGAACCATGGGCTGCGAGATATAGAATAATACTGCATTTCTTCCAGTTACAACAAATCCATCTCTGGTGTCACATGCAGTGCTGCAATTCTGCTGATTAAACAGGAACCGAATTCACAGATTCCTAATGGCATGTGGAATACAACTGCCACAACTTGCAAAGCCAGTACTCTGCTTTCATATGGATAGCAATTAAAGTTGACAACTCAGCCTAATTTTTTTGATGTGTTATTAGGCACTTTCTGCTCTTCATTCATTAGTCCCTGTGCTGTAATAGTGAGTTCTGCTTAAATGGCAATTAAAATTTCCTGTTTTCCTCATTTCCTCTGCTCAGTTGACAATATACACCATTGCCAAATGTTGCAGAAGTTAAAATAAAAAGTTACAGCATGTTGTTTAAAATATTTGACAAATAGTGACTTCTAATGGCCCTTACTTGTGGGTTTAAGCAGGTAAATGAATGGTGAGGGATTTCAGTGTCTTTCAGAATTTGGGCTGTCATTCACATGGAGTTGCTAACATACAATATTTACACAAGTGAAAGCAATATTACCTGTTCTACTGCACTCTGAGCATCTTTTCAAAGATGGATGTGGTTGATACCCAAATGACTTGCACGTGCAGTGTGGGCAGAAAGACCAGCATGTATTTTCAGCTGTTTATGTTGAGTGAGGGCAACTTTGGAAATCAACAAAGTGGGGGAACAAAGAACCACCTCCTGCCTGTTGCAGAGTTGGGATCACTCATTTTTCTAGTATTTCTGTTTTTTTTTTTTTTTTCAGATCAGTTTCTTGACTGTGGCTATGGCACAAATCTAATGCACGGGCATATGATGTAAATAAACATCTTCACTGCAGACGTGCGTTCCTTGTCTTGTCTTGTTCCCACTTGTGGCAGTGGGAGAACAAAGAAAAGAAGTCATGCCCCAGTTCCTTTGGCTGCAACCTTCCTGCTATGAGCATGTGAAAGAAAATTGCCCAGGAGTCATAAGCATGTCTCTATCTGATGTGGGCACAATGTTGACAATTCTCCTATGTTTAAGCTGCTGGATCTGCAGCAAGATATAAACAGCCTCAGGAGAAAAAATTAGCCACACCCTCACCATAGAGAGTGTCTCAGCTGATGAAAACTGAAAGGGTTTCTTTCACATCAGTGATGCTGTGGAGATTTCCTTCTGTCACAACAGCACTTACTTCCTAGAAGGACTGCCACGTAATGTAATATCTGAAACAAGTGCATCGCCTTTTTTATCTGTATGAATAGAAGTAATCAAAAGAGCTCAGGAATATTTTGTAGTGAGTTATTTTAATCAACTGTGTAAGTAGCTCCCAGGAAGGGGTAGTAGTTTTTGGCATGTTTCATTGATAATTCCAAGCATTTTGATATTTTTGAGAGGGGAAAAAGTGTAAAGGTAATTACTGTTATGGAAAATCTAAGATTCGTAATACTTTTACTTTTTTTTCCCCCTTTAAAATTAGGTCCATATAAATGCATCATTAAGTGTTGTGCTGAAGGTTCTGAGACAATGGGGCATGTACCAGGAACTTTGTATTCCTTTGGTTGCTACGTGGTATATAGAAATTTCAGTTTGCAACGTGCAGGTTTTTTTTCAGTTGCACTATGGAAAATACAGCCAATAAAAATTAATTGCTTTAGTTTGTTGTATCCATCCCTGATCATAAATTATTATGCAGGTGCTATTTATTACCTCCAAAATTTCTGTTGTTCTCTTTCTAAGAACACAAACTTATTTTTCAATGGCTTAACCTTAAAACCATTCTTTGCTCACTAGCTTTAATATTCTGGCATTCAGATATCTGAAAAAAGTAAGTAGCTCCCAGGGATCTGAGGCAAGTTAAACCTGATGCATGTAAGGGCAGTTCTTGTTTATTGTTGCTGCTTGATGATTATTGTCAATACATCATTGTATTGACAAACAAATAAACTAAAACAAACAAAATTAAAATTCATTAAAAGGAGTTGAAAAATCAAGCATTCAAATGTTAGGTCTAATTGACTTTAGAAAGGTGTAATGCTTCAACTACCTCAGCAGGATTAAATCCTGTATTTTTGAAGGGCATTGTACCAGGGAGGAGTAAGAAGCCTGGGTATAAGGTAACCTCGGGTGTGTAGAGTGGTTAACTTTCTTCTGAACTGATCTCCATCATGTGTATTAATTTTGTTGGAGTGGGGCTTTAATTACTTGACTGCCTATTGGTTGTTTCCTTGGTCTTCACTGCCTGAGCACGGAGCTTTGCCTGAGCACTGGAGCCACACAGTAGGGAGTACCTCACAGGCAGCTTGGGAAAGGGGTGAGAAGCAACCAGAGAGAAAATCCTCCTTACCCACCAATCAAAATCCTGGGCTGAAGCATGCACAGCACAGCCAAAGATTTTAGCTGCTAAAGTCTAGTAAGTCAATAGAGAAACACAGTCTGAGGTTTTCTGTGGTGCTTTTACAGGCGTCTGGATGCACTAGACCTTTTCAGAGGATTGACTGAGAGTTTTTTTAAATATGGCCAAGATGTTTCCAGACAGCTCAAGCTGACAAAAATAAGTCTCAGGAGGACTTATTAGCTCAGGTGTGATTAGAAATCAAGCTGTCTCTGTGTACTTGTGCTGCACCGTGGCCAAGTGAATAATGTTTCCTATTACGTGGTGTACTGAAGAGTGCAATATATAAACATCCGAGTGGCTACCACCAAAGCTGTCACCTTCTGAAGCTGGTGCTCATCTGGACCAAAAAACCCCTGATGAATGCAAACTGATGCCATCTTTTCACTGGTGTGAGTGTAACTTTCCATATGCAGAAAGTAGTTGATGTAGGTGCCAGTCCCTTACCAGGAGTTCAGTGTCCAAACCCTTTTCAGGCTTGAGGACTGCCACCTGCTTAACTACAGAGGCTCTGAGGACTTTGACAAGAGAAATGGTTGCAGTTGCAGTTTGAATTTACAGCTACTGTTTTAAGGTGACAAAAGTATGCAGGATTCATTGTTCATTTCTTCCCAGATTTTCTTTATTTTTCTATTGTTTCCTGCTTTATCACTTATATGTTGACATTACCAGGCACAGTATTTTCTTAGGGGGCAAAACTTTATGTTCTGTTTTTATGAACTAAAGCATAAAGTTCCACCACAAAGAAAATGAACTATGGTGACCACATTACTTAAAGCTGTAAGAGGATAATAAAAGATGAAAGGTGCTGTTTCACTGCAGAAGCAAATGGATTTTATTTATGACACTGGGAATGGCCTATTAGTTTGTGCTTTCTACCCACTAATAGGAAGTCTTTATGGAAGACTTATTTTTATCATAGAATCATATAATGTGCTGGGTTGGAAGGGATCCTTCAGGATTGAGTCCAGCTCCTGGCCCTGCACAGCACCATCCCCAAAGGACACACCATGTGCCTGAGAGCATTGTCCAAACACCTTTTGAGACCTGATGCTGTGACCACTTCCCTGAGGAGCCTGTTCCAGTGCCCCACCACTCTCTGGGTGAAAAAGCTGTCTCTGGTATCCAACCTAAACTTTCCCTGACTCAGCTTCATGCCATTTTCTGGAGTCCTGTCACTGGCTAGGAGAGCAAAGAGATCTGTACCTACCCCTCTGCCTCCCTTCTTGTGAAAGTTGTGTAACTGCAGTGAGGTCTCCCCTCAGTCTCCTCCAGGCTGAACAGACCAAGAGACTTCAGCTGCTCATTTTAAGGCATCTTCTCCAGATCCTTCACCATCCTTGTGGCCATGCTTTGGACATTCTCTAATAGATTACTATCTAGTAGCTTAGTGTTTGTCAAATGTACATAAGCACCTATGTATCAAAGTACTGGGAAAAAAATCAGTGTAACCACAGCAATGTTTCCCTTTGTGCACTTTCTGAAATGAAGCCTGATTTTTCCTCTCTTGTTCTTTTTGGATGTGTTACACAAACACACCCAAGACATTATATGGAAGTCCTGAGATGAAATCTGATTTTTTTTAAACTACTGCTTTTAAAAAATGGCTTTCACTTTGAGCAAAATACAGCATTCAAAATTCTGCCTGAATTATTGTAAAGAAAATGTAACCAATTTGATAACAGCTTTTCTCATGGCAGTATTTGGCAGTTTGCACAATGCACATTTATGAAATAAAGAATACATGCTTCTGGAACCACAGGAGAATGGAAAGGAGAGCTTTTAGTTTTGCCTCACACATGGATGTATATTGTTTTGTGTTGCTTCTCTATTGTTTTTTATTCTTTGTCTTCACTGTCTGAGCACTGAGCTTTGCCTGAGCACCAGGGACGTGTGCTGGAGAGGCTGCTCCTTGAGCTGTGGATGCCAGGAAGGCACTGAGGAAAGTGGAGTGAAGGTGAGATGAAGGCAGGTGGTTTGATCTTGGAAACCAGGTGGTTTTGTCTTTTGCTGGAAGTTTCTGATTGTTGCAAGGGCTCAATGATTGGGAAAATGGCTCAAGTGGCTTACTCATGTTTGACTGGGAAGAAAGCTCTGATGCAGGTTTGAGAAGGGGGTAGGTTGGAAAGGCATTATCATATGCAGTAACTTGGTAGGTAAAGATACAGACTGGGTCCTTCCTCTTGTGTTGAAAGCGTTTGTTCTTCCTTACTTTGACTTCACTGGGGAGAAAGGATGGGTTGGGGTGGTCTCATGCGGCTGCTGGGTGGAAGGGGCCAAGCTGTGAGCTGAGACTGCCACATGAAATGGACGTTTGGCAGCCCCAGTCACAGTCTGAAATACATCATTTGTCATTCAAGCTTCCACAGGTAACAGTGAAACAACAGCGTGTCAGAACCAAATTCTCCTGCAGCATCAGAAAATATGACTTCAACTGTTCTACCTCAATCTTCCTGCAATGCCCAGTTTCCAGTGTCAGAAAATATGTCCCAGTCAGTCTGGCAAACAGGAAAATCTTGTCTGAGTTCACTATGGCTCTTACACTCTAGCCTGGATGGCAATAATGTTTTTGGCCTTCTGACACCAGCTGTGTAGGTGAGCCAGAGCAGGTCTCCCATCTGTGCCCGGATCTGTAACATCCTGGCTCCCTTCCTGTATCGTGATCTCAGTAGTTTGAACTCAGGATAAGGGCATGTAGGGGATATATAAAACTGCCCCTGAGAATGACTTCCATAAGCTTTGATTAATCAGTTTGGAGCCTTATCTTCTAGATATTTTCTGGGGAAGTGGGTGGAAGAAGAGGACTAACTGTGGGGAAGTGTTCTATTTCATTCTCTGGCTGCTTAAATAAAGATGAAGCTGGCAAATTCTTTTTTCACTCCTATTACTGTTTTTCTCTTTTTGCTCATAACTCCCAAGCAATGTGAAATAAAATGTTACACTTTCAAAGGAAAATTGGATTATACCCACTTGGAGGGAGGGAATGAACAAGAAAACAGGCTTTATATTTTGACAGAATTCAATCCAGACTTTAAAAAAATAAAATGAATAATTTTGCAATATTTTGTAAGACTGTGTTTTCTAAAGACACAGCTAATCAGATATGCATGCAAATTTAAAACGGGTTGCCAACTCACATGAATCTTTTTTTTTTTTTTTNAAATTGGCCTCTTGTGAGAAGTTGCTGACAGCTCAGCAGTTCTGCTTCAGTGCTGGCTGCAGAGGGTGGGATGGCTGCCAGTGCAGGAAAGTGGAAGATGGCTTTGGACTGGCATGCAGGATGCTTCCAGTGGAGGCAGGTGTTGCATAGCCTGCACCAGTTCCTGCTGTCCCAGGAGTGACAACCTGTGTGGCAAACCAAGAAGCCTGCTGCATCTCCTCACCCATCCTTTCCCATTACATAGGGTCAAGTGAGGGAAAGAGAAGCAAAGCAGAAAGTGTAGCAGGTGCCCAGGATCTCTGTATTTCCCCATTTTACACTCTATATGCATGCAATCAGATCGTAGAGGGAAAAAGGTGAGGTGAGGAAAGGGGTAAGAACAGTTTGGAAATAATGTTTGTAATAATATTAATTTTGCTTGTGGGTTATAGTCTTGGCAATGCTATGTGTGTGTATAGATATACACACCCCTGTATCATTTGATAGAATTTGCAACTTGGAAGAAAATGGGAGGCAATAAAGCATTTTAAAGTATTTTTTCATTACTGTGATATTTAAGTTCTGAAGAGGTAGCTATACTTTTATTAATTTGGTCCCTTATTTATTTGAATTTTGTACAAAATACCCAATTATGACTACTAAATGTCAGTCTATTGATATTAAAAATCCTATGCACAAGTTTATTGTGTTTAGAAGAGAGACACGGTGTAGTTCATTTTTCTGTTATATTCTCACGTAGGCTCTTGCTTATTTCAAGACAAGAACAAATCTTAGTTATCCAGTATGAACCTGTAGTAAGTTCTGATGAATGGCTGTGCAAGCCAAGAAATTCTGTAGAGAGATTTGGTCAATACAGTGATTTGTTTTGTGCCAAATGATGGCTGGAAGAACTTCTTGGCCTCACTTGTACCATCACAGGGTTCCACTTGGTTCCATGGTCAGACTGGGAAATTCAAACCATGTTAGGCAGCCAGCTGAAATGAAAAATCTTGTTCATTTTTACCAGCCTGCAAATAAATGAGAGTGAGAGCTAGGTGCTAAACAACAGGGAGTAATGAATGCTCGGGTGACTCCTGTGCACAGTGTGAGCCCTGCTGCAGTTGTGCAAAGCACAAATACCAAACCTGATCTCTCTGCCTACTGCACTCTTGTTTTGCACAGCTGTGAGTTGCACCAGTCACAGGATGAGGGCCAGAGACTGAAACAACGTATGGGCTGGAGATGTGCCACGAGGACCTGAAGCAGATTTACTTTATTGCCCTGTGGCAGTGTCATCTTCAACAGAATGACAAGTCCATTCCCCAGGTCTGTGGGATGGAGGCTGGATGTGTAGTACAGCGTCTGTGGCACCGTGCTCCAGCTCCAGGCTCAGCCCACGTTACGCCCAACCTGGAGCTGCCTCCCGAGTCTCTGCCTAATAGGGAACATCCCATTATGTGAAGCTTTTTGGGTGTTGCAGGGGAGCGTTGTCACATGTTGTAACTGAAATGGTGAGATTTGTTGCTTGAGCTATAATTCCCAAAGTGTGAATGTTTTCAAGCACTAATTTTAACTTAAAGACCAAAGATTTGAAGACTATTTTTAACTTAAAGACTTGGTTCTCTGTGCTAGGAAACTAAAGATGGATACAGTCAAAGGATGTTATAAATACAGTGCGCCTATTCTAACTCCTCGCTTTCTATTTTGATCATATAATGAGTATTCAACCTGAGTGATTTGTATTGTAAGGGAATGTTGACTTCTTTTGCAAGTTACAATTGAAATTAAAAGGGGAGAAATGTAAAACCCCGACTTTGTAGTAGATGAGTGGTTATATTATGGCTTGAAAAAGATAATGGTCCAGAAAAACATGTCTGGTACTGCAGCCTTTGTAGATATTTTAGAGGGCTTTTTGAGGCCGAACAGTATATCAAAGCTGATGAATACAAAGTGGGCCACTTATGTATTTGCTATGAAATCATTAATGTTTGACACTGTGTGTCACATCAAGACAGTAGCTCATATTTTTCATTTGCACATACAGAAGAGAAGCAGAATTATTTTAATTTCATGTCAAACACACCATATTTTTAATCTTTAGAACATTATAGTCCAATTCCAATTGTATATAGTCACTTGGATTTGTGCTCAAGGACAGAACAGAGCTCAGTGAAGCTGTTTTATCTCCTGCTGTAAGTAGCTTGAATCTTTTCAGAACATAGTTACTCAGAAGTAGTTGAAAAAAACCCCATTGTTTTTAATGATTATTAGGGAATAATAATGAAAAGTAAATATGGAATTCAGACTCATGAATGGACATTCTGCAGATCAGATGAGCTATGCTTGTGTAATCAGCAAAAGACACATTCAGTTTAAGCGCTGTCAAATTAACTTTAATTTTGAATTGTGAGTATTCAACTTCTGATACATTCTTGCAATGAGCAGCTTATTAAATATCTGTAGGAGAGGATGCAAATGCATAAAACATGCTCAAAAGAATTTTGAACAATGAATGCATTTATGGAAAACATGTTCTGTTCCTAGGCAATTCTTGTTGAGTAATAAGTGCTAAATTTGACTTAATTGCTGGCTGTTATTATTCCTTACTGTTTCATGTGGTAAAACCATTGAAAATGACCCAATTTTGTGAATTGAGGATTAAATGAAAAGACAGTGAAATAGCAAGGATGATTTATTTCATTTTGTTCTGAGAAAAGCTTTCTAATCCACTGTGTAAAAATGAGGTGAATTCAAAATATCTTGGTAAACCTCCGAAAACCAGAAACTTTAATGTATTGTAATGTCATGAGATTGTGTGTCAGTGCAGTCAGTATGTGCAACCACCAGTGAGAGAGTGACTTTTGCTCTGAGGTTTTACTCAGGACACCTCATTTGATCCAGTTCTAGCTGGGCATTGATCGTCAGGTCTGACTAAGATTAGTCTGGTTGGACAGGCATGGTAAAAAAATTAGGCTGTATTTAGGTAGTGAGTAGATCTCCTACTGCTTTGCTAGTTCTTTTTTCTGTGGACATGGGCAGGTGTGGATGGGCATTTACAAGACACAGAAAAGCTGTAGTTGCATACAATACCTATGGCTAATTTACCATGTCCCTCCCATTGGAAAATGACATCAGATATTGTACCTAAGCAAAGCACTGCATTTGTGGAATAAAGAAAGGTGACTGACCACAATCCTATCTTTCATTGTTGCTCTTTTCAGCATGAAATGCATTAAAGATTATTAATATTTAATGTGACATCTTAATAAACAAATATATTAGTAATATAATTACAGCATATAATATTATATACTATACATTATAATATTAGCCATGTAATCTTTTTTCTAAAATAGGAATTTTATATTGCCCAACTAACTTTTATGATTTCTCAGAAAGAGGCATATGGGTTGTTAGAGAAGATTGAAAGAAATGTGACTTGCATTTGAAGTGGAAGGTGAACCCCATCTCTGGTGTTGGTGCAGTTCACCAAGAAAAGCTTTACTGTAGAAGGTTCCATTCTGCCGAAAGGATGAAATTATTTGCCAAATCCTCACAACATTCGAACTATGAGATATCTTGCTGCTCAGTAATTGAGATCTTTAAAAGTAGGGATTAGGACCTTGAACCTGACATGGCATGGAAAATGCATGTAATCCAAAACCAAATCTGATAATCAAGATGGGTATGGAGATGTGCTCCATTAAGCTGTCTCAACTGCTATTCTCTCTTCTGTAGAGATTAAGTTGCTGATCTGCAGCTGAGTGGTGATGAAAGTGCAAACATTCCAGGGAAGTGCAGACCTCACCAGCTGAGAAGTAAATTAATCACTTTCATTGTAGTAAGGAAAATCAAGTGAAGTCTACTGTCATAATTTCTCCAGAGAGACCAATATCCAGTCCTTTGTGCTGCTGGTCTCTGTGTATGTGTACACACACATAAACATATATATGTATTTACATGTGCATCACCTTTTCACAGCCAGTCTGGAAGGCAATATGAAGAATTTAATGAGATTCTGTGTGCCATCACTTGTGCATATGTAGAGCTTTATGGCAGAAGGTAGTTTTTATGGTGCTCTACAGCTTGATTATGCACTGGTGCCTTTTTGAACACAATATCTGTACATGGTTTGACATGTCAAGAGGTGCAATTAAAAGGTGAGCTTTCAGATTAGCTGTTCATAAGAATTGAAAAAGAAGGGTAAGCCTTATTGAATTTACATTTATAAGAGCGTACAACTGCGGATTTGATAGAAATGAATGTAGTTATAATTAAAATGGTCTTTCTATAACATTTTCTGTTCATGCAATTAGAAAAAGAAGGCTAACCTTTGTGTGAGTCTTTCTTGAAGAATGGCTTCCTTAGGGAGAGAATGAAATCCCTATTTTAACTCCCAGGCTTAATTACAGTTGCATGTAGCCTAACTGGCAAACCTCTCATTTTTGTCTGCTTTGTTTTTGCATTAATTGTTGGAAAAGATATCTTCTTTATATGACTAGTGAGAAGTCATAGAACAGAGCAGCATCCCTCCGCAGCTGAGACAATTCTAGAAAACAAATGAATAGGATTACAATAAGTAGTCATCAAAAAGGCTGAAGCTCTAATTTTGAGTTTTAAAAGCCCGCATTTTTCTTAAATGCAGGGATCTTGATGGGCAGCGTGCCAAGATTTTGATTTTGATTTAATGTAATCTGGAATAAGCAGTCTAAATCAGAGAGGAGTCATGACCATTAGAGTAACGTGCAGCTGACATAAGCAAAGAGACCTTTCAGACTGTGGGTTGGAACCCTTAACCACAGATGAAATAATTTCTCTGCTAATGCCTTAACCTTATGTCCCTTACATGACTTGTATAAAATCTTGTAGCATACTAATATTTTAGATGCATTATGAAAATACTATTGTGTATTTCTTTTGCTTTATTTATTAGAAAACATTGTTATGTAGCCAAGTTAAGTTCACAATAAGTCCTGTTTGCTTTCATATTAACAGAAGCTTTTATGGATTATTTTGTAAATAAGGACCTGATTCTCCTTGCCATTGTCTCTTGCTGATTTAATTCTCTAAGAGACAGTGAAAATAATCAGTTCCTGAGAGAGTGAAACCAAAAGAGTCACACCTGCACCCATGAAATCATCCATGGAAGCTGCTTTAAAAATTGCTCACTAGAGGACAGGCTCAAAAACATGATTAATGTTGATTTTGTTTTTTTTTTTTTTTTAGTATACAAATGTGTAACTCAGGTGTGTTTTAGATTTCCCTTTCTCCTGAAGTTACAATTAATAGGGTGTCATAGTTTGAGGCTTACCCGGAAATGGTAAGATTTATGGGCGGCTCAGTGAGATCCCAAGTGAAGAAATTCAGGAGGAAGAAGGAGGAGCTTCCTTTTTTCCAGGCAGGGAGCACAGAGGTGAGATCTCTGGCCCGAGCCTGGGTGGGGCTGGGCCCCTGCCCCAGGCCCGGCCAGCCGGCAGCTGCGGGACGGTTCCCCCCACCCCCATTTCATCGGAGGCGGCGGCAGGACAGCGGGGGGAAGGGTGGAAAGAGGCAGGCCAGTTTGTCGCGGCTTCCCCCCCATAAGTCAGTGAGAAAGAAGTGAAGCCCAGATGGGAGGGATGAGGAGATGGTTTGAAAACCTGTTGTGAGTTATGGAGAAAAAGACTCTTTTCTAATTGTAACACACATGAAAGGCTGTCGGGGAGATGGAAAGTTCAAACTTGAGCAAAGGAGAGTCTCCACAAGGAAGGGAGCAGTGTGAGGCAGTTGCTGTGATCCCATGAGAATTTGAACAGAGATGAGGAAGTTGTGCCCCAGGGAGAGAAGAAGAAGATTTTTTGCAGACTTTTGTTGCCTGGGAGGATCCAGTGGGAGAAGAGAGGGAGATCCTTTGTTTTCATCTGTAAAGCAGGAAATCCCTGCACCCGCAGGCCTTGTGGCCCCTTCCCAGCCTTGGGACAGCCGTGGAAGGTGGGAAGAACCTCACAAGCAAGTTCCCCGGGCGGGTTGCTTGTGGGGACATTGAGAGACACAAGAGAACTTTTCTTTTCTCTTGTGGAGAAGCTTTTCCATAACATGAACAAGAGGGACTCCTCTCCCTGAGAGAGAATTGAGAAAAGACTATTTCAAAAATGATGGACTGATTGGGATTGTTGAGTGTTATTTCTTTACATTGACAATTGGGAAGGAAATGTTTGTGGAGGGAGGAGAAGGGTCTGAAGGGTTTTGGTTTTTCTTTCTTTTCCTTTTTTTCTTCTTTTAGTTACTGTTAATAAACTGCCTTTCTCTTGAAGTTTTGAGCCTGCTTTGCTTTTCTCCTAGTTGATCCTATTTTACAGCAGGAGAGTGCTCTGGTGATTAACCAGCACGAAAAAACCCACCACATTTAATGGTGCGTTGGTCCGGGAAAAATTCAAATTGATTGAAATTGGGGAAATTCAGAATTGGCGAACCAAAACCGCTACATAGGGTACTTCTGTCAGAAGGCAGTTCTGGTGCTGCAGAAGAGCTGCATTTACTACATCTGAGGGGGAGGTGATATTCATAAGCTGTGATTCATGGTGTGACTCTTGGGGACGGTGCTGTGCAGGGCTGGGAGCTGGACTCGATGATCCTTGTGGGTGCCTTCCAGCTCAGCTTATTCTGTGATTCTGTGATTCTGTGATTACTGACTGGCACAGTGTGGAGGGGGAAGGACAAGGCCAATCTATTTTGGTTTTTTTTTTTGAGGGCTCGAAGTGCATGTGATGTGTATGTGGATGATGAAGTTCAGGCCAGTTGCTGACTGTAGGCACTCACTGTGTGCTCAACTCACAGGCTGCCCCTGGAGTTTATGCAGGCTCCATCCTTGGAGGTACTCTAAAGATAACTGGACAGTGTCCTGAGAAACCTGGCATGATCTCGGAGCTGACTCTGCTGTGTGTGGGAAGTTGGACCAGAAACCTTCTGAGGTGCCTTCTGGTCCAGACTGTGCTACGGTCCTGTTTAGTGACCGCAGCCCAGTGCTGTTCAGCTGTCCTGTGGCAGGAGAACAATCTCCTTCCTACCTGTGGGCAGGACCCTGTGCTCACACAGCCACAGGGCTTCTCCAGTCGTATCCTGGCACAGAACTTCAGCCATGGGACTGCTGGGAGTGTGGAGAACACCAGCAGTCCAATGGAAATTTCATCTTAAATACAGCCTCTTCCTTATAGTACATGGTTGGTGTTGGCACTATGCTGCTGAGAGATGAACTGGATCTTAGCATGACTTGGAAAAATCTCAGGATTTTTCAAAATGCTGCCAGACTATAATAGATCTGACAGGTCATTTTCCCCAACAGAGAGTGCTGGAATATTATTTTTACTTTTTTTTTTTTTTTAAATCCCATTTTTAATAATTGGAAACAGTAGGACACAATTTGTTCTATATTTCATCTAGAAAACTCTTACACCTTGGTTATCACTGCAATATGTTAGTCAAATCTAACTGGTTGCACTTAGAATTTTTTTTTTTTTTAATTATCAGGCATAGATACTGTTCCCCATTGAGTTCATTTAAATTGTATTTTGTTTGAAATAAACATTCAGGAGTGGCTTTTCTAGGTGCTCAGATGAATATAAATATGGTTTTGTTGCAAAGTGTTCTTTGCCTCAGGACCTGTTTTTTATAATATTACACTTACAATATAAATAATTCAACAGGTAGACATATCAATAAATGCTGACAGTTTTGGCCATCAGGCACAAAGAAAATAAAAATATTCTTTATTAAAATAAGGCACTTCCAAACATGGGATTTAAAAAAAATATGTTTAGGGGTCAGGGGGCATTCAGGTGATAAGATTCTCTTCCTTTTATAAATTCCACTGAAGTGTCCCTTTTTCACTTTACAGAGAATTCCTAAGTTCACTTGAATTGTGAAAGAAGTATTTTTCCTTAATTTGCTTTAAAATGTCATCTACAGTAGCTACATCTCCATCATAGCTTATTTTTTAAAATAACATGATGATGTAGGTAATAGAATGAAAGCATTACTTACATGTACTTGAATACCAACAATTTTGTAAATGAAAGCCTTTCTTTTTTAGCACATAATAGTATTCTTCTGTGTTTAAATTTTTATAAATACGAATTTCCTTTTTATTTCTCAGCACAGTTGTTTATTTTGAATAAGTAAGACATCCAGCCTCATACAGACAGGTTCAATGCATATCTGCAAGAAATCTTCCAGGCTAGTATTTAGACAATAGAGATGCAGATAGCAACATTTAAATCACACCATGTACTGATGGTGTGTTCACTGGAAAATCAGATGTATTTGAAAATATAACATTAAATTGTTTAATAGTTTTGGGAAGTATAGATAACTGCCTTTGCATCTATGTCCACTTCAATATAGCATAAGTGTAAGGGGAGAGATCCTAAAGGATAAAGGGTATTGCAAACTCGGTGATATCTTCACATCAAAAGAAGGTGATCTGAGGAAGGTTCATTCTGTGCAGCACTGTGTACAAAGTCTGCTAGAGTTTATAACAGATCCTTAAAATTTCTCTGGATTTCACTTGAAGCTTGTGAACCATAAGTAATACACTAGGTCTGGGGATTTGCATGTTGAATTGCAGGTCTGTAATCTGCTAATAGCTTTCACTTTATGGTTGGCAAAATATTTACAGAAATTGCCAATGTCTGCAAGAGCACTTTGATACTTTGCCATGAAAATATACTTAATGCAGCATGTTAGATTATTATGTTTGTTTTCATGGATTATTTGTTCACAGAAGATAGGGAATATCAGCCCAGTTTTGTAAGAAACTGAACTCTTACTGACATTCATAGGAGTAAAAGTCACTCAGTACTTTATAACACTTGGTATCTTGCAATATCACAGTTTATGTTGTTGGAATAAAATATGACAGGATAAATTGAAGGGGATTTAAACAGTGTAAGCCATTACCAGTTCTTATGTTGGAAAGAGGATTGGTGAGCAAAGCTTAATGCAATGAAGCCAAAGCTTGGTTTCAAGCACAGCTGTTAGTAGTTCTGATGACAAAGCTGTCCAAAGAATGGCAATTCTCACTGGCAAATACTTGCCTGCTTGTCAGAGACTTGCTGCTTGACTAAGTTATCTAGCAGTGTTCATGACCAGGCTGAAAAATGTCAGACTCAGGATCATCGCTGCATATGTTTCCTTTACAGAGTCAAGGACTGGAATTTAAAGGACTAGTATGGTGTTGTCATAGAAGTTAATCAGGAAGAGAAAGCCAGGTTTGGGAATACAATATGTAGGAGAAGTCAGTGGTTTTAATTACATTTAATTGCAGTGTGATGAACTGTGAATTACAACTGGTAATGACATTCTCAAGCAATAAGCAATATTTACAGTATCCTTTTGGATTGCTTATTTACTGGCTCCTTGAAGCTTGTGGGTGTTTCCCAATATGAGTATTCTGTAATGTTGTAAAGGCAGAATACTCATTTAACATGTTAACTAATAGAATTTACATTTTATTTTAAAAATTGGAATGCTCCATAAGTCATACCGTAATTTTGTAAATGTCTTTATCTGAATTGTGGGAGCAAAACACAGATGAAACACTCGAATTCTTAATGTTGCAGAGTGGGGTATTTTGGTGTTGGAAATTTGTGAAGTTTTGTTAATATGTTGGTTTATATGTTTGAATCAAAATAACAAAAAAATAAATTCAAACCACAACCAGCCCCCCCAAAAGTTGCTTTCTGATAACTCTGAGACCTAACCTGCATGCACAGGCAAAAAGAAATTCAGAGATTTGGGGAACACAGCATCGTCTGTGTCTGAAGAGTATAGCAAATCCAGCTGTTCAGAAAATCCTTGTAAAAAAGCAGACAAAAAGGTGAATTTCCACCAATCCACTACTGTTAATGTGGATTGTCCTATGGTTTGTACCAAATTTTCAAATTTAAACATCAGAAATCATGCTGGATGTAACATGAAGGATGGTAGCTGGCACAGAAGAAACAAAGTATTTTCCTCTTACTTCTGTAGATTTTCTAGAGGGTTAGGATAAACAAAGCATCTCTCTTACATCCCCCACCACAACATGAGGAGAACACTTTTCTACCTCAGAGTGGTATTGAAAGGATAAATATGTGCTGGATGATGTGCTCAGAAGTGATGCAACATTTTGCTGTATTTATACCATGACTTTTGCAAAGTCTTTTGCTGTTGACTTGGGTAGGATAGTGCTATTCTAATACAGACAAATGCTAGTAATTGATTAAAGTACATGAGTTTGGATACAGTTTTTTGAGGACTTCAGCTTCTTGCCTTCAAACCAGAGTGTATTTATTTAAAAAAAAAATAAAAATTGCCACAGCTGTGGCTAAATAACTTGTGGCTGGGAGCCACATTGATTGCTTGACAAGAAGGAACAATGCCTCAGGGGTTTCTGTGCATCACATGTGTGTTTTGTAAAATCTGTTTCTGGAACTACTGCTGTGCTATATTTCTGTGACTAAAGAAGGGTACAAAGAAAACATGGCAGAAGTCGGCACTGCTATTGGAAACCCACTGGAGTGTAAAGGATCAGAGTATTGTATGGATATCCCTATACCAATATCATGAGTTATGGATCTCATTTTTGAGTAAAATGTGCCTATGCGGGTCATTTAGCAACCTTCATCTCATTTTATAAAGGAGTAATTTATAAATGTCACAGTCTCAGAAGAAATGAAATGGCTTTGTATACACTTTGTTTATACAGGGCTCACTCACAGCCAAAGCATTGCATGTATTGTAATTTATTAGTGTTATGTTCATCATTCTCTCTAATTTAAAGCTCATAACTGAGCGTTGCCAACAGTCTTCAGAGGGATAAGAAGGAAAGTCTGAAAATTATACATAGAAATAGAAATAGAAATACAACATAAAACATAGAACACATAAATATTACGTATATATACATATAATTTTTTTTTTCAGTACCTTCTTCCAGTTGTCTCAGGCTATGAATGTCTCTTAATGTTTCTTCTCAAAGCTTCTTAAAATTTTAAAAAGCTTCTTAAAATTTATTGACAAGCACAGCAGATTTCAGGTGCATTGCAGGTACTTTGCCTGCATTTCCTTAAGGTCATGCAAAGCTGTAAACGTCAGAATTGATTTGATTACATACAAACTGCTTATGTTTTAAATATTCTTAGCAGTAATCTAACTATTTCAGTGGTAACAGCCAAATGCTTATTATTCTAAATGTGTAATTCCTAGCATTCTATGACATATTCAAAAGTCATGGAGGGTGCACAATCCCCACTGTTTTTTAAAGTGGTATAATGCTTAGTACACTATTATTCTTTTTTCAGTTATTTAAAGGCTTCTGCCATTAAATGTGTTTCCTATTATTGGTGTTTAGCCTCTATATTCAGTAACCAACACTTTACAGTTACTGGGAGTTTTTTGTTTCTAATTGACACATATTTTTCTAAATATTTATGCAATTTAAATTCTTAATTTTAGCTCATTCCTTTCAATTGCTTTGTTAACATTTGGACTAATGCTAAATATTGTATTCTTACACAGGGTAAAACAATGTCAAAGCAACTCTTTAAGTTAACAATTCCATGCTGCTGAAGCACCGGCTTACACAGCAGGCCACTAAGCAAAGCATGTGTATTACTCTGCTTATTTAGTTTCAGTCACCATTTCCTTTCTGGAAAACAATGTATTTCTGATTTTCATCTTCCCTACTGCTGTGGCTGCTGCTGTTCCTTTTTTTAATATTATCATTTGTACTGTATTGTGTGGTCAAAGTCAGGCTTTGTCGGTAGCAATCTTTTGCAACTGTATACTTAAATAGAATATATCCTTCAGTCATTCATTATTTTACTATCCAGGAAAAATTGCAGCCTCTTTTCTTTATCCACTTGCTGCTGTGTCTATCATTCATTTTTTTGAAAAAGGCTGAAAACTAGGTGTGTTTCCATCTTCCCCAGTGACTGGAGAGAAAGATCAAACAAGTGTCTGCTGTTGGGTCAGTGTTGCTTGCTTTTGAGAAAATGACCAGCAATTAGCCAGGTGTGTGAGCAACAGTTTTGGTGGGGCCACACAGATAAAATATAGAGCTGAAAATCTTTAGTGGGCTCAAAGCCAGCATAGCTCAGGCTGCTGTATATACCTCTACCTGTGGAAACCTGATTCTATTTCTCTAAAGTGTGACAGGAGTACCAAGGAGTGTTTGGAAACATGCAGGTAGCATTATACCTGGTTTATGAGGCCTGGAAGCCCCTTCTCTGTTCTCACAGTTTTCCACACTCAGGATTTTTTTATATTTCTTTCAGAGAGGAGGTGAATATATCTAGTAAACCAAAAAATGTGTTTATGTCCATGTGGGCGTATATAAAATCTTGAATCTGTCATTGGTTTCCAAAGAAGAAAAGAATTTTCCATAGAAACCCTGATAGTAATAGGACTGAAGACTGTGATTTCTTTACAGAAAGTTATAGAAGTATGGAGGCATAAATCTGTGTTAAAAATTAAAAAAGACCATTTTGGAGTCTGTGACTGCAATAGCGGTGTTTGCTTTGGATCAAAACAATTCTATATTAAAGGTGTCTTTTGGTGGCTTTTAGGAAACTGCTTTTTTGTGTAATACAGCTGTAGTATGTGAAAAAAAAAAAAAAGAGAAAACTCATGGCTATTTTCCTAATTCAGACTCTGACAAGAAATATGATGACAGATGTGATTTGTACCTTGCACAGAAGGGAAAAGAAAGACAAAGAAATCACAAAGGTAGCTTTACCTTAATAACTGGCTTTGGCTTGGCTGTGTCCATTGGTGAGGATCAGTAATGCCAAGAGGATTTTTTCTGTCTTTCTGCTTTCTCCCTATCTCAGCATTCATAGGCATCACTTTATGTGTTTCCTTTTTCACTAGTAGGTAATCAGATCAGGTAATATAGTTATGCTTTGATCTGTAGAGCCAAAGTGCTCAGAAAGAAGAGCAAAGGTGGGTCTTTCTCTGCTTATGGCTTTATTTCAGTATTACTCAGGTACAGCACACAACATAGAAAGTGCACGTCAGTGACAATTACTGTCTCTACTTCCCAAACAGTAACAGACCTACACAATTCTTTTGATTTCCTTGGGGACAGTAGCTTTTACAATTTTCTGTTAAGGTTGATAATTTTTTTTTCTCTTCTAGGAGTTAGTTCCAGCCCTGAGTGTGATGTCAAGAAAGAGTTCTAATGCTTTTATGAATTTCACTGTTGAAAATGGCAACCCCATTGCTGTAGTTGGATACAGGTGTTCTAGAGGATCACATGAAGTTGATTTCATGACATTCAGCTTTTAAAGAAGAGATTTTGATACTATGGAATTTAACTCATCATTTAACAGGGCAGGCAGGTAGTGATGCACTTAATCACGTGCTATTGATTTCTCTGTTCTTGACTGAATGGGTTCCTTTAAAGATCAGAGGCAGCATAAAGAGACAGGTGGATTGTAAGGGCTACTGAAAACTATATCTATGTAAATAATATAGAGGCTTTACATTTGAGGGCATTAAAGCTCAGCTTTCATTTGATGAGATCCAGTCCAGCCTTCTTTAAACCCAGCAAAGTGGAAGGTATTTTTATTGTAGTGGTTCCAGTTAGATATTCAGAAGCAGATGTAAATTCAAGTGAATAGCCTATTTCTGAAGGTCTTCATTATCTCAGGGCAGACATTCATTTTGGGGAGTGCTATTATGGATGAATTTGTGCATTTCCATCTTCTTTTCTCCTTGCTGGCATCATTTTAGTCTTCCTAGGATTCAGTTCTTCAGGAGACTGAACTATCAATGCAAAGCATATTGACCAGGAAACAGTTCCTTGTAGGTTTCTGTGAACCATGCTAGACTTTATTAATGTGTGTGTTTTGGAGACAATGTTTCATACTCAGGAAAGCTGGTTGCCTCAGCCTGGCAAATGCAAGACTTTCCAGTAGGAATGGGGACATTGCAATCATGGACAATTCTGCAGTGCAACGTGCTCTTTCTAGGTTTTCGTGTGGATGAGCTGAGAGGAGAATAATACTCTGTTAGGAGGCTTATATTTATTGGATTATTCTTGACAGGAGAATGCATTTTGGTTTAGTGAGGGATCTGAAGGGACTTTTACCTCTCTCACTCAATTAATGATAGCCCCTGAGCTGTAAGGCAGTGCTTACTGTAGATCTCTTACTCTGCCAAACTCCTGCATGCCACTGAAGGCTCCAAGACTGACTAGTGCAGAAGCTATTTCCACCAAATTCATGGTTATTGTTCAACTCCCCTGGTAAGTGTTGCTTGATTCCTTCTGTGTACTGCCAAAGAAGCATGAAAGTCTTGAATGCAGAGTGAAGAATTTAAGCAATGCTGTGCATGAGTTTCATATGTACTGAGGGCATATGCAAAATGATCAGAAGCATGACAAGGTTGGCTGAATTAAGAATTCTGAATTAATTTATCATCTGTCTGATTCCTCTTACAGCCTTGGAATGTTTTCTTTTTCCTAGCAAATAATTGTAGCTGCCACAGCTTTACTGTTTTATTTTCAATCCACCGTGGCTAGTCAGAAAAAAAAATAATCATCACATCCTTTCCCTTTTCTTGTTTATGTCTATGCCTTTGGCTCAGAGAGAATGTTGCATCAAAGAACTTCACTGAGTCACAGCAACATGATGGTTACCTCATGACAGTGTGACACAACATTTTGTAAAAGCACAGGTGGTATGCTTCTTATTTTGAATACCACCTGGCTAAGAATCCATTTCTGACATTTTACTTATTGCAACCTAGTGTTTCATAGTGGAATAAAAACAAAGCAGAGAGAGTCCAAGGAGCCACCATCAACAGCAGGAGAAAAATCAAGGGCTAAGCATGGAAAGCAATGAGTTAAACCTAAGGGGCCAGTCAAAAATATGCGCACATTGCTTATGCTTCAAAATATATCCCTATTCTAGACCATGGTTTGTTTTCTAAAATACAGGTTTTGTGTCTTGTGTTTATGTCTTAAAAAAAGAACTAGACATTTGATAGGCCCTGCTCCTGGCTGATTGTGAATCTATTGATACCTGTCCCTGCCTCTTACAATGCTCACTTCTGCTTCCCTGTCCCTCTGCTCCCCAAACCTTTGCTGGTAATCACATGTTGGAGATTTGGATGGCCTGAGTGAATGTCAGAAACCCGGAGTTCTTTCTTGGACACACAAAGCTTTATGATTTCACTGCTTTAAGGGCACCCTCTGGCCATGAGTTGCTTCTAGAAAAAATGTCTATTATCTACTCATTTCACCAGGAACTGTACACCTGCATTTAAGAACCCCTCCTGCTTGCCAAGGCACATCCTCCTGTAATATGGGATTCAAATGGCAGGCATAGTGGCTTTAATGAAATTAACTCTTTTTCCGAGAACAATTAATATATTCTAGGATTTTTACTTGCTATTGCTATTAAGAATGTGTCAGAATTTTCACTGCAGAGACATTTCATGTTTTGATGGAAAATAATTTTCATCTGTCCGAAATCTGGTGTGCTCAGCCCTTATTTAGACATCTAAATAAACAGATTGGTTTTATGAAAATATTCATCATGCTTAATTCAGCACAAAAGTAGAAGCCATTGCACCAGAACTTGATTTTCATCACTTTTGGAAATATGGCACTTACATTTGATTTAGGAAGGTGACTCTGAACAATCATATTTTGAAAATTGGAAGTTTAGTGCATAATAATATGTGGTTCAGAGCTCCTGTGTCAAGAAGATACCATCTTAAAATAATCTACTCTACCAGCAAGCATGTCTTTATCTATGGCTGGTTTTTTTTATTGCAATGGCCTAGCTTTTTTCTTTTTCCCTTAAACATTAGAAAACTGGTTGCTCCTGCACTTGAAGCAGAAATAGATTTTTTTCTACCTCTTTCTAAGCTCTGTCAAATGTTCTACATTACAACCTGCACTGTCAAAACATCATCAGTGTCTTGACACAGTTTTAAAGTGGGAAGTCTCAGCAGCTGAATGCAGATTGGCAGTGCAAGTAATGCTAACTGGGGACAAAGAAGTTAAAGAGAGAGGTTGAGGGATTTCAGTAACATGTAATTCTGAGCTGGGTTCAAAATAAAAATGGGGAGGTTCACTAATTTTCTGGGTGCTAGCTGATACGTGCTAGTTTGCTTGGATCAAGGGGTCTTTGAATTGTTGTCAGCAGAGCTCAGGAAGTCTTTGAGGGTACAGTAAGTGCTGCAAGGCTGTCCTGTGGAAGCAATCAGATTTACCCTTGCTGACATCTCCACTGGCTCTAATTTAGCACAGCAGACACTTTAGGTCTTAAGTGGGACCCCAAAGCCTCCAACTCTGTTGTGCTGCTGGCTGAAATGAAAAAAAAAACATGGAGTATGACATAGAGGTAAGAAAGACAAAGAGTAAGATCCAAATATGCTTAAGAGAGTCTAGCAATGACTTTTGGAGAGTTCTTATAACATGCTGTGAAAGTTGCTGTTTTTTTGCGTTTCAACTAGAATGGAACAGAAAGCGATATCGAAGGAAGAAAAGTCAAATAAAATAGTCACAGGTGCAAAATTATGCCTTCACAAGTCTCACAGGCTAGCAAATAAGATCATCATTCAGAGAACCACAGGCTGTGAAAATGAAGTTTTAGCTTAGACCAAATCTACCTGGAAACACAGTGACATCCTAATTACAACAACATATCATAGTTATAGTAAAACAGCTTAATTTTCATGATTAGGTATTAAAAGATGGGCTTTGTCCTGCAGCAGTGTTCTCTTGGCAATGACTCATCCTCAGTTCCTAGATGCAGGCACAAAGGACACCCTCTTCAGCCCAGAAGTGGCATCTTTAGAGAAGCTAAGGAAGATTTAGCACAAAAGGGCTGACTGCTTGCTAAAGTTTGTTGACATCTTTTAGCTTATATAAATGTTATCCTTTTGATAAGTTCATAAATTTAGACATCTCATGTCTTTCTTTCCTGCAGTGCTCGAATTACATGACTTTGGTTTATTTGCCCTGATCTGCAATTAGTGTTTTAGATAATGGTCTTCTGTGGATTGCTTCATTTCATTCCAGAACTCATTTGGTGAATAGTTTTACTTTGCTTCTCATTTGAGAGTAATCACTTCTCTTCTGCCTATAACTCAGTATGTCCCTCCCCCAGTGGTAGGAATTCTGCTTAGTGATTCAGGAGAAATGTCAAGGTTTGACAGCAGTTCTTTAGTCCAGGCTGGTTAGGAACTGCTAGTTAGACTTTTAAAAAAAATTATTTTCATAGCCTTCTCAAGCTCCTTCTCTGCAACTGCTAGCTATGTAGGTTTGTAATGCTGAAGCAGGTCAAAGGGCTGTGCCAAGTGAATGTAGGAAGGTGTGGGAACATTGCTTTAGAAATATTGAGTCAGACAGAGTAGTGAAAGCTGACAGTGTATGCCAGAAGTAAAGGCAAGGTAACTCAACATGAAAAGTCCGTCTGCTTAATGTGATTGCTGACTGTTGGACTTGGTTTGCTGTGGCTGAGGAAATTAGCCTAATAAGCACATAGTGGTTGCCTCAATGTGCTTAAGAGAAGGACATGATATGATTAATTTCTGCCAGAAATAGTCTGTAGCTTCAAAGTCTTTCATTATTCCTACTCTAAGAAACTAAAAATTAGAAAGTCATCCTGTACAAGCATTTTGAAGATGTGTGCAGTTGTAGTATTTATTTTGCTTATTTTTTATTCAAATTTCTTTTTTTAAGGGTATCCTGGCCCATATGTAAGGAATTGTATGTATAAAAGCTTGACCTGCCAAGTAAGAGGTCATGGAGATTGTTGGTTCAACTTCCCTTTAAGTCCTGCCAGCCCTTTGTTTTTCACATTAATGACCAAAATGAAATGTCAATCAAAGGGAACAGCTATGTCAAATTTTGTTGGTTTTGCTGTCCTTTTTATGAAGGAAAAAAAAGGATAGATCCTTGAATGTTTTACTTGTTTTATCATTTTAGCAGCTGGGATTGCTTAATCACAGAGCCATACTTTACTAGAGTCTCCATATGGCATATGAATGTAGGAAAAGCAAACTGTACATCACATGCTTTCTCCTCTGTAATTTATAGACTAGAATATAATAGAGAGGGTCAAAAGGATTCAATGGAATAGACTATTTCAGTTGGAAGGGACCTACAACCACCATCTATCTAGTCCTGCTGCCTGACCAATTCAGGGCTGACCAAAAGCTAAAGCATGTTGTTAAGTGCATCGTTCAAATGTCTCTTAAATGCTGACGGTCTTGGGGCAGCAAATACCTCTCCAGGAACCCTGTTCCAGAGTCTGAGCACCCTCTCAGTAAAGAAGTGCTTCCTAGTGTCCAGTCTACACTTCCACATCTGCAGCTGTGAGCCATTCCTGCCTGTCCTATTATTGAGTACCAGCGAGAAGAGATCAGCATCCCTCTCCATTTCCCCTCCACAGGAAAATGTAGCAAGCAATGAAGTCTTCCTTCAGCCTCTTTTCTCCAAAGTAGACCAGCCTATGAGGGCTTTAGCCTTCCAGCCCTGTTTCTCCAGCTTTATTGCCCTCCTTTGGAGGCATTCTGTGGCCTTCACATACTTCTTAATTTGTGGGACCCTAGGCTTGGCTTTGATTTATTTTCTTTTCCCAAAGGTTGCATCTTTTTGTTTCACCACCTTCTCCTCACTCTTCTGTTCTCTCCTTGTTTTAAGTTTTTTATTTGATTGTATAGACATGGCTACAGTCACTTTTACACAGTAGCTGTTGATATAACGGTGTAACTGGAAGGTGAGAAGCTGAAACAATGAGCAGTGTGTCACTGGTAGCTTTGACCTCATTTCTTTTAAATTCTTTTCTCATAGTCTGAGTAAAAATCACTCGGGGGAGTTTGAAGAGGACACGCCTGTGCACTTTCTCAACCTATTTGCACATGTTAAGGTGGCTGAGGAAGTCTCTGGATTCGGCTTCCAGTTCCCACCTTCCCACCTCAGCTTGTGATTGTCCGGGTACGCGTAGTCTGTGAATCCGTTCTGCACACCAAGACTGGGAAATATTCTGTGTTAAAGATAATTTTTCAGAAAAAAATGCACAACTGATGCATCTAAGAGCTGTGGCAGATGTAGAGGGACCTAAAGCCAAAGTAGGCTTTGGCATTTTTTGAAATGACTTTGCCTCTGAGAACAAGTGTTTGTGAAACTCTGTCCTGACACAGAGAAACACACACACACACAAAAGCAGGCACAAATGTCCCTCGTGCAGTAATGCAGGGACTGTACAGTTCCCTACCACCCCTTCTCCTGTGCTCCACAAAGCAGGTATCTGGGGGGACCTCCCTTTGGCAGGCAGGACCAGCCCTTCTGCTCGGCACATCCCAACTGCAGTTGCCGGAGCAGCATGGTCGGGTGGCAGGGAATGGCAGCTGGAAGGACAGGCTGTGACAGCAGCATGGTTGGGTAGCAGAGAATGGCAGCTGGAAGGACAGGCTGTGACAGGAGCCACCCCTGGGGGTGCCAGTACTGCCCACCTGGGGCTTGGGGTGCCTGCCAGAGGGCTGTTTGCAGGGGACACTTCTTTTCCCACACATCCTGCTTTGAGGCTTTCTGGTGAGCTTCAAAGTATTGTAGCTTTGTCTTATGAAAAAATACTACTTTGTATTATTTTTTTCATAATACTTTGTAAAGCATTTGTTTGCAAAGAACTTTTTTCATCTATGAAAACCTTGTTTCTTCTGTTTGGACTTGCACTTCAATATCTGTCTTGAGACCTTTCCATTCATTGTTTCCTTTAAACTAGGACTTTATGTTCTGAAACTACTAACGTCAAAATAGGTCAAAATAATATTAATCATCTTCCCAGATACTATTGCAGGGACATATACATAGTTTTTTTAGGAATAGCTCCCTGCATGAAGGATGTAAAAGAGCTGAGATGACCTTTTCTATTATTGCTGTTTGTTTTTCTCTGGTGATTGTTGAATATTTGTACACTTAGCAGGGTTGTCTGGTTTCTAAAACCGTTTCTTCATGTATAAAATGAAACTCTTTTTTTGCCTTTTTAATATTTTTTCCTTAAAAGAGAATTAATAAAATATCTAATAAATTAAGATGAAATTTAATTTTATTTGTGTTAGAGGCATTATCATTAGGAACACAGTATCTGTACTCCACCATAAAAAAAAAAGAGAAGAAGTGCAAAGACATTCAGCTTTTAGACAATATTTTCTGCTATGTATTCTCAGATCAGATGGAGGCTCATAGCAGATTTTTGTGCAAGTTGATGGCAAGAGATCACTAGGCAAAAGTAATATATCACCTTCATTTTTTGCTTTGGTCACCTGAAGTATGTGTTGATAGAGAGAACTGTAAAATGTATTCCCCTCTGTGGTTTTTCCTTCCTTCCATTTTCTTTTTATCAATTTCACTGATAGAAAATAATGTCTCATTTGAAATCCTCACAATTTCTTAAAAATCTGTCTTGAAAACTACCTACTGACTCTGTTAATACAAAAGAAATATCTATCTTAGCTGTTGATAAAGTGTTTTTTAAAAGCATTTCTCACTGTGATATCTAGATGCTGAAATTTGATTAGAAAAATTACCAAGATTCATTGGCGTCAGGAAAGTGACAGTAATGGTTTTAAATACTGTCTGAGATAGCATGATTTCATGAGATTTACAGAGAGTCACACATGTAAGTCACTTGAGAAACAATTTAGAAAGGAATTAGTTCTGAGCATTTGATATCAAGCTACTCATGTTTATAGAATTTTACTGATTAGCAGAACTTAAGTCCCCAAGATCCAAAATACCGAAGATGTGATATTTTTAGGTGATAACAATGAAAAAGAAAGTATGGAAAAAACCCAAACTGACAGTAGTGCTACTTTGAAATTTTGACTGTTAGCTCTTCTCTCCACTCTGTGCTCAAAGTCTGGCTGTGGTGTGATCCAAGATGGGCTGTGGGTTTCAGACCAGCAGGACCTTCCTGGCACTGTAGGGGAGGTCCCTGGTTACCCTGCAGAAGCAGAGACTGAAATTCTTCCGAAGATGGAGCCGGTCAGTTGAGGGATCATGGTCACACACGGGGTGCACTGCAGAGTCCTTGCTCTGCTGAAGTCACCATCAGAAGAATCCCCATGCATGTCAGTGGCTGTTGGGGTCAAAAACTCACCAAAATACCTGACAGTGGGGTGGAGACCCAGTGCTGGCCACAGTGCTTATTGTTGTTAATTTAGGTTAACTATAAATAATGATTGCCTTTTCAGAAAGAGTAAAATCTGTTCAGTTTGAAGCATTAACAGCAAAATCCCTTACTGCTCAACAAAGAGAGAGAGAGAATAAAAACACTACATGCAATATTTAATATGATGTTTTTCTGATTAGCATTGCAAATTAAATTAATTTCTTTGTAATGATTAATTAACTTTATATATTCTTTAGGTTTTGTGAGAATATTCTTTCTGTTTCTTGTATCTATCAATGTTCAGGCCAGGTAAATATTTTTAAGATCAAATGATGGTGTCAGAGAGAGATAGCAGTACTTTAAGTATGGGGTTTCATTAGTACTCTTGCCCATAACTAAGCTTTCCAACTGTTTGTTATTCTCAAATTTAAAGCTACATTTGGATATAGATTCTAGTGATAGAAGGGACTGTGTATAGTGCACACACATACACATCTCTTTAAACTCACATAAATGTAGTTTAAGAGATGAAGAGACCTCCTGTTCTTCTTTGTTACCTACAGTTCTGTCCTTGCATCACTGGTACCTAGTCTTTTATATTGCCAGACATGAGGAAGTCTACTAGAAATGGTTAATACCAGAAGAGGCTCTCAAAAGAAGTGTTTTAGTAGATTTATTGCACTGTGTATTGTGTGTGTTTTTGGCTTCGAAGGGGATGCATCATGTTAAAATGCAGTAATTGTGTCCATGTGTCCTTGGAAATGGGATTACACAGGGGATGGGAACTAAATGGATGATAGAAAAGGCAGCTGTCAATAGAAGATTTGCAAGAAAAAAATCATCTTTGTTGGCCCTGTATTAGTGCACTCTCTGTTATTACAAAATTTCATTAAGTGTTTAAAATTATTTGGTGTATGAGGGAGAGAGAGTTCGGGTTTGGGTTTTTTTCCCCCCCAAAATGTGATCAATCTGGCCATGTAAATAACTTCACAGTCAAGAAATGAATGGACTCAATGCATTGTGATTTCTTTGTTTCACCCAAATGTGTTTTATAACTTCTGCATTTTTGAAGTAAATTTCCAAATTTTTTTAAATCCATCTATATATAGTTGGGTTTTTCCCCTGCTCTGGTTCTCTCTTGTTCTGTCAGGGAAACTAAGGTTTATACCAGGATCCATTATAAATTAATCTTATTTTATTTGACTATGAAATCTCTGATTTCTCAAGAATTATTCATCTATGGTTTTGCTTCTGTTAGTTTAAATGGGAATAGAAATGGGACTCATTCAAGTTTTTAATCATTGGGAGATGATAGATACAGTGATTATCATCTTGCTTCACCTTTTTTTTTTTGTTGTTGTTGTTGTTTTTCAGAGGTGTAAGCAATAAAATAAATTAAAACTGTAGTTATGGACATTTTCTAATATT
Organism: Dicaeum eximium; assembly: GCA_013396995.1. Taxonomy (NCBI): domain Eukaryota; kingdom Metazoa; phylum Chordata; class Aves; order Passeriformes; family Dicaeidae; genus Dicaeum; species Dicaeum eximium. The sequence goes on from VWZP01005847.1 coordinate 65,960, forward strand.
TGTAATAAGTTATAGAAATGTGTATGATGTTACAGGTAATAAAGTTTCAGTCCTAGAAGAAACTTCATAAGGTTTACTAGAAACAAATAAAATTTAATCCTGCAAGCAATAAACAAATTTGCTCTCAAACTGGTTTGCAATGAAGTCTAAATTAAATCATAATAAAATAAAATAATTTGTGATATTCTTACCTGAAAGGGAAGGGGATAGGGATTTTTTTTTTTCAGGTAAAATGTAAGTTATGTGAGGAATGTTGTTCCCAAGCAATTACAGAACCTACTCATCTAGAAATTCCATACCAAAATTTCAGTTCCTTAAAAGATAAATAAACGAAACAGGACATTAGAGTCTGGCATGGATATTTCAGGCATTTTTTAAAAGGCTGTCTGATGCCTATAATTCTTTCTCTCCAGGAATTAACTCCCACTGCTCTCGCTCCAGGTAGAATGAAGCCTTTCCTTCATTAGGAGAAGATTGTTGGTTGTCAGCACTATCATTACCTGCACATACTGAGGACTGCTAAAAGCCAACAGTGCCAAATTATGCCTGCTGCCCCCTGGTTGCACTAATACACCCATACCAGGAGTTTCTATAAGTAGTAAAGCAAGGAAGGTTTTCTCCAAAAAACAAGCATGCAATGTATTTATAAATTAGCTTGGACTTCAGCAGGAAAGTCTGTTAGTGTTCAAAATTAAAATAATTAAAAAAATTAATCTAGTGTTAAGTAGTTGAATAGCTGATTTTTCTAGTGCTCACCTGTGAACAAAAGAGCCAGCGATTGATCATTTGGCAAAGATGTTGGAGGTGTGCTGAAATCAGAATAAGAAAAGGATTTTTAATGCTGTTTTGTAAGTTTTGCTTTTGATCAGGGGTGTGATGGGAAAACAGCTGTTAACTGGTGAGAGGCAAGGGCCACTAGAATAACATTTGGGAAGCGAGACCAGGGGTTTGAGGCATTGATGTGATTGAACAGGGTACGTTTGCAAGCTCAGTTTTTCACCTCCCATCATCTTACCAACAGCTTTAAGCTGACCGCCTGGCTGATGGCTGATGTCTAGGCCAGTAGAGAGATCTTGAGAAAATCTTCCTTTTCTCTGTCTTGGCTGCACAGAGCTGTGTGATGCTGGTGATGGAAAGCAGAAGAATTTGCATAGCTGTTTGTCCAGTGTCTGCCAAAAATTTTACTGGCTCCCAGTGGCCATCTGCAGGGTTGTGAATTACTAATGAGGTTTATCCAAATCTTCTTCCCTCCTATTTTTTGCATTGCTTCAGGAGATACACAAAAGACATGGAGGTGAGAGATGTTTTTTCCCTGTAGTAGGGAGGATTTCCTGATACAGGGTGTAAAACAACAGTGGAACAATGGGGGGAAGCTGATCTTTCCACAAAAGGACTGAGGCTGAGCCAGCAGCACAGCATTACAGATTGGTCTTGTGGCCATTCAGCTTGTTCTACTATCAGTGCAGGTTTTTATAATCTAGCACCACTCTGAAGGTTTTTTTCCCTTATGTTTTTTATTTTATGGAGACAAGGGAAGGGAAGAATAAGGTGGATTGTATCTCTTCTGACTTCATTTCTGGTAGTAAAAAGATTCTACAGAATGTTACAAGAATGATAAGCATAGTACACTTTAGAAGTGTAAATACAATTTATATCAGCAAAGCAAAGGGATATTTTGATTGGAATAGAATAGAATAGAATAGAATAGAATAGAATAGAATAGAATAGAATAGAATAGAATAGAATAGAATAGAATAGAATAGAATAGAATAGAATAGAATAGAATATTTCTAGTTGGAAGGGAGCTACAACACTCGTCCCACTGCCTGACCAATTCAGAGATTACCTCAGTGTTGCTAAGGGCATTGTCCAAATGCCTCTTACACACTGACAGACATTGGGAATCAACCACCCCTACAGGCAGCTGTTCCAGTTTTCAACCACCCTGTTGGCAAAGAAATGCTTTTTAATTTTCAGTCTAATTTTGCCATTTGAACTGTAGTGTTGGGCTTCTGTGGGAGATGGGTTGGTGCATCAGTGGCACAGATTGTTTTGAGGCAGGTCCTCAGCTCAGAGCTGGGGTGTCTTGCTCTGCTCCTGTGAAAATGTATTGGAGCTCAGGCCTTGATTCAAGAGGTTCTGGGCTCCATGAGCTGACTCATCTGAGGACAAACACTACTTGAATTCTAAGTGAGGTGACACAAATGGAGTGTCTTTTGTTTAAAAAAAGTATTTTGCAGAAGCTGACTTGAAAGTGACTGAAATGAGACCTTTTTGTATATTTTCAGATGACAAGAAAAGGATAAATTAATGCAGCATCCATTTTCTTAGGAGAAATATGCATCAGGGTGTGGGCATAAGTAAGTGGGATCCAGTCTTGGTATTTGGTTTTGGAAATTTCAAAGGCTTTGGAGCCAAAAATTTTATTCAGTGTCAGGACATCCTACAAAGATCTGCAAGGGGTAAGCAGATGGATGTTCAGTGTGTTCCTTTTCCCACTCCCTTGATGAGTTTGGACCAGTTCTATGACAATTAGCATGCACCCAGAATAACAAGCTTTAAAAAGCTGAAGGGAAGGAAGAAGCTTAAGCGTATGTTAGAATATTCTGGTTAGACATATAGAAACAAGAAGGAGGTTTTGTCTCTTTTCTTGGTCTAGACATGATAGAATTAAACCTCTAAATTTGATCTGGTAGTCCTAATTTAGTTTCATAGCTGATGGAGGGAAATGGGCAATTTCCGAAAGTGTTTCATTTGACCATTTTTAGATACGTTGTTTGGGCTGAGCTGGATTCCTCTTTGTAAATTTTGGTTTATTTTCATTGGATAAGGAGTGATTTGCTCAGACCTCAATGTCTTAACATCATATTCCTGTGTTAGACCATGTGAATTTCACCTGGATTGTAGGGGGTAGGAAAGCTGATCAATTACTTGATCAGGAAATGTGTTTTATCATGATAATTTTTTCTACTCCATCTGCAGTGACCATGTGACTCAACATAAGGACCAACCATTCTCAAAGGTAGACTATTTCCATGCAAAAAAACCCAAACCAAAACAAAAAAAACCCCAAAACAAACAAACAAACAAACAAACAAACAAACAAACAAACAAACAAACAAACAAACAAACAAACAAACAAACAAACAAACAAACAAACAAACAAACAAACAAACAAACAAACAAACAAACAAACAAACAAAACAAACCCACAAAAAACCAACCCCCCCAAAAAAACAAACCAAAAAAGAAAGAGAAAAAAAGGCAGCTTTGAAAGAGATAGAGATCACTAAAAAGGAAATATTGTTTTTCCAATCAGTCCATCAGAAAATGTGAGATCTCATTGTCTAAAATGATTATTTCTCAACAGATGCTCATTAATGAATTGAGGCAGAATAGTACCAATTTACTGAACATTTTTGGTTGATGTGCAGCACTGTGACAGGTTGCCACACAGCACTACTGGAGGCTGGACAGAGTTTTACAGTACCACATTCTCCCACTTACCTGTTTCCTAAACGTAGCTTTATGAGAACACTTGGTGGCACCATGGGCTGTTTCCTCTGAACAGTAATTAAATTTATACCTGGAGCCTTAGCCCCTGGGAAACAGGTTTTTATGAGAAACTAAGATATCTAATGCAGATGGACCTATAAGGAATATTGTGCAGTGTTCAATGTTATATCTGCACCAAAACTTAAATCCTAACACTGTGGATGCAGGAGAAGACTTTTGCCACATATACATAATGTAGCTATCAAATTCCAGTGTTTACTTGACATGTTAGGTTTTTTTCTGCTGAGATTTAAACTTGTTCAATGAATTGTTAATGGAATGTATTATAGAGAGGATACATTGTCCCACAACACAAGGTTATGTGTCCTGACTGTATATTGCAAATATTTGGGCACAATATGACCTTGATGATCTTGTTTGCTGTTTTGTCTCTTGGGCTTTCTCCTTCTCATTCACCTGTATTTTTAGCTCCCTCTGGGAAACCTGGGGAAAGAGAAGAGGTAGGCCTTGCAGATGCAAAGTTATTTTTCTAAGCACTTACTTGGTCTGTGCTCCTGGATCTTCATCTCTCTGTGGCACCCTTTATCACTATATTTATACCCTATACCCTCTGTGGCACCATGGTACCCTCCCTCACAAGGCCCTGCCTTAATCATTTACTGCTAAGACCCAGATGGCCCAGCATGCTCAACTATATATTTCATTTTTAATTATCAAACACGCATTTTTGACTTTGCCCCTTAGTCCAGGAAGGGCTTCTAAACTTTTCCAAAACTCTTTATGAACCTTTATGCCTACAACTAAGGTGTTATCTAAAAAAGTGCTTCTTCTTTGTGACCTATAAATTCTAGCCTCTGCAGCTGAAGTGCAAACTATGGATTTATGCAACATTTCATTGAAATTTTTCTTCATTTTGTGGCTATTCAGTGTTTTTTATCACCCTTTATCACTATGAATAGGAAAGAGGATATAAGATTTACTTTCTTATCTATTCTCTCTCTCTTTTAAATTTTTGTTTTATGGGGTTTTTTGTTTGTTTGTTTGTTTGTTTGTTTTTTTGCTTACCTCATTGAAGTATCTCCCACTTTTACCTGAATATCTTTATTCAGCATATCTTCTGGTCTTTCTATGTCTCTACAGGCTTGGGGTGAAGGGAATCACCTGCACTCTCTGTTGTTCTTCTTCCCTTTCAGAAAACAAAACATGGCATTCCAATTAAGGCTCTACTGGTTCACACACAAACTTTGTAATCAAATCCAAAATTACTTTTTGTTCAGCTTGTATCCCAGCATTGCTTGTTTTATTGATTTTCAGGGTGAGCAGGTGCCTTCACTGAAATATTCTGCAGGATGTCCAAGCTCTTCTTTCATGAACATTTAATCTGCGATAATTTCTTTTTATTGACGACTTATTTCTATTCCCTAAAGCATAGAAATACTTCTATTCTCTGAAGCATAGAAATACTTCCTTTCCCATTTCTCTTTTCTCTCTCCTTTGGTACTATTTAAAGATATAAATATTGGTATTTTACTACCTAAACTATTTTAAAATCCGGAGTTATCTTCATACTGTGGTTAAAGTGTTTAGTGTATTCACTCTCCCTCTGTGTCTTTTTGATTAATTTCTTCACTTTTGTTTTCAAAAAATACTCCTCTCAGAAGACTGGTGCAACAATGTCCTATAGTTACGCTATGATTATTCCATGGAGGAAATGGAACTTAATTGGTTTTTTTCACTGTTACTTAGTGGTTTGTAGTTATTTCTTAAACTAATTTCAGCATCTTTAAGAGGAGAAACGTGAGAATAGCTCCAACTCCTGCATACTGTGAAAGAAGCTGTTCTGGGGAGAATTATATAATCTCTAATAATTTTAGAGATTAAACATATGTCACATATTTTGCATATGTAGCTGAAATATCTTATAATCACTTGACATTTGGAGTTTATTCTTTTATATCCCTCAACTTTATGAAATTGATTTCCTTCTCTTGGTCACTGCCTCTTGAAAGGTGAGTACTACAAGTGAACCAGGACTGCTGGTGAATGATAGAAAATAGCTTGGTGAGCCCATCCACCAGCTCCCTTAGTACCCTGCAGTGGATCTCATCTGGCCCCATAGGGTTGTGTGTGTCTAAGTGGTGGGACATTTATTTTCCATTTAATAGATTAAGAACTAAAGAAATGTTGGAAAAAGTGTCAATCCAACGTGGAATGACAAACATAAAATTGTTAGCATAAATCAGGAAAAATAAATTGTTCAAAGAATACTGGGACCTGAGAAGTTGCTTGTTTTGTTTTCATAAACTTCCAAGATTAAATGTAAAAGTTACTGTTGATTTAATACAGACAAAAAGAAATAGATCATGTCATGGGAGAGCTGCACCTTCTGGGAAGTGTGATCACAGGGCATGACTTGGCTTGTTTGGGGAGGTCTGTCTGCTACAGCAAATATACACAGGGACATAGGATGGAGACCATATCTACAGAAAGGAAGACTTTGCAGAAAGGTAGGTCTGCAAAAGCAGCATGGGCAGCAGGGCAAGGGAGGGGATTCTGCCCCTCTTCTCTGCTCTGGTGTGATCCCACCTGCAGTGCTGCATCTGGCTCTGGGGTTCCCAGCACAGGAAGGACATGGAGCTGCTGGAGGAAGTCCAGAGGAGGCCACCAAGATGATTAGAGGGTTGGAACACCTCTCCTACCAGGAAAGGCTGAGGGGACTGGGATTTTTCAGCCTGGAGAAGATTTAATTGCAACCTTTCAGTACCTGAAGGGAGCCTGCAAGAAAGATGGAGAGGAGCTCTTTACAAGGGTGTGTGTGTTAGGACAACGGGAATGGCTTTAAACTGAAAGGCGGTACGATTAGATCAGATATTAGGAAAAAAATCTTTCCTGTGAGAGTGGTAAGGCACTGAAACAGATTGCCCAAAACAATTTTGGATGCCTTATCCCTTGAAGTGTTTAAGGCCAGGTTGAGCAAAATGGTCTAGCAGAAGGTGTCCCTGTCCATGCAGGGAGGTTGGAACTAGATGACCTTTGTGGTCCCTTCACACCCAAACCATTCTATGATTCTATTCTGTGATTCAATGGCATAGGAGAAACTAATACCTGATAGCTGAACTGGAAAAAGTCCAAAATGGGCATAATTTTGTTAATGATCAAAATGCCTGATAGATTAAACAAATTATTAAGAACTGTATTTTCTGCTTCCTTATGTCTTCAAATCTAGACACAGTACCTTTCTGGAAAACATGGATAGGTTAGAACCAAATTATTTAATTTGGTAGCTTTTCTAAATTGGAATTCTCCTTGAGTCACCAGACACCACTTAAAGCACAGAAAAAGGATTGTTTTATCTTTGTCCACGCTAGGCAAAGGGTCTGTACACTGTCTTTTTAGCTAATGCTGTGAATAACCTCTCCTAGGTTTTTTGCTTTGTTGTGTTTTGCTTTGTTTTGTTTTGTTTTGCTTTTGCTAAGCAGGTACCCTACCATAAAAATTGATCCATTGCCATAGTTTAAGTCATGGAAAGGAAGGAACTGATAATAGTAACAGAGGAGTTTTCCTCTTTTATAGCCTGCCTCCCTTTCTGTAATTCCCCTTTTCCTTTTGTACATCACTAACCTCAGAATTTACACTACATTCTGCTTTGGAAATGCAGATTTCCCAGGAGACACAAAATTAGCTTTATTTAAATCCAAGTCTTTGCTTCCATTAGAATTTTGAATTAGAGGCTATGAGAGAATTTTAAAGAAAATTCTAAGTGATTTGATTTTTCTTTAGTGTTTTTGTCTTTTTTTTCTCCAGCACAGATATTTGGCTGATATGTCTGCCCACACACATAACAGAAAACCCACCCTAGAAGTTGAAGTAGGCTTTTTGGCCTGAAAGATTAGGCACATTAAAATTAAACACATTTGTTGCCTTTCATCTTGTTTAATGTATCTTACATGCTACAAGGCTTTAAAGTGACATTTCCCTATAAACTCTTCGACAGATGCTCACATTTCTTCTGACCTCACTTCTAGAACATATCCTTATTTAATAAGGGGTCTTTGTGATTTCCTATATTAGAAAGTTGATAAGGGACTTGTCAGAAAACCATTTCTTTGCAGATATTTCTAGGGAAAATAAGCTCATCTAGGTTCCTTTCATGTTTATCAGCTGGAGAGATGAACCCTTCACTTCAGTGCTGTCATCACTTTAGGCTACAACGCTCACATCCAGGAAGCTTTTTTGTCTCAATCTTTAAAATAGGTTTTGACTGTGTTATCACATCTAATTAAAAACACAACATTAAATTTGCATTAACAAAGTTGTGTGCACATACTAATTTTACTTTTAGGGGTTTAAATGCATTAGATTATCAGAGGAAGGCTGTACCTGTACTTTGTACATTTCTTGATGGATTATCTCTTTTATAAGTATTTTTCCTACTTTTTGCAAAACTACTAGAAGGAAACAAATGCCTTAGTAGGCAACTTCTATTTTCTTCTCCCCTAAATGCCTTCATTTTGGCAGGGAGGAACCATCTGCACAGTACTGTAATTTCTTCCCACTAATGTATGCTCTGATGAGAAACATAGAGGAGAAAATCAGTCCTTGTCATAGACAGATTTAGGGGGTGGTATTTGCTTGACTAGAAGCCTCCTTACTTCACTTTTTTAAAGCTTCATAGTAATAGTGTTTGCCATAGGTGTCTCCTGTGTCTAGGTGGCCTTGCCAGTTGCATGAAAAGTGATTAATGGCAACTCCTACTATTTGCATTTTGCATTTTACGTGTTGTGTGCTGGCTCATGTTGCAATGGCTTTTGCAAACACTTTCTAGCTGTAACCAATGGATGTTTAGACAGGCCTGGTCACATTAAAATCTAGATACTTTATATGATGTCTTCATTTCTTTAAATTTGGATCTTGGCATTGTCTTTTAAATTTCTCTTTGAACCTCATAATTCTGAATTAGCCTTATTTAGTCTTAGGTTTTAAAAACTCAGTTCTCCTTCCTCTTTTACAAATGAAAACCTGATCTATTCTTCTTTCAAGTAATCTTTTAGCCATCAGGGATTCTCATATTTTCTCTCTCCATACTCAAAACATGTCCCAGTTTAACAAAGACTGCTGTGAGTTCAAGCTCTGCTGAGTTGATATAACATGAAAGATGGTCAGATATTTAAATACTTCCGATGGGAAATACAAAATAAATTTGTATAGGCGATAAGAAGATATTATTTTGAAATTTAAGAAAGATTGTGATTGTCCAAATCTGAAAGCAATGAGTGTTTTTTCAAGAGCTCCTTGTCATTATGTCATGATAAATGTACAGATCTCCTGTTTTCATGTGAGCAAGGGGTAAGTTCAAGGAACAAAAAAACCTTGCATTTGAGTATTTCCTAATCACAGTAGCCATGGAAGGTTTATAGATTCTGTGTCTTTGATTTGAGGCCATGGCTTCTATAAGCACTGTATGTGCACTGATCCCTAGTTCTTTTTGAGGAGAAAGTCTGAGGCAGGCTCGCCTTTCAATACATCCAAAATGAAGCATTTAAGGTACAGAATCATGGGATAACTTGGGTTGGATGGGGCCTCTGGAATTCATCTGGTTCAATTCCTGCTCAAAGTGGGCCTGACCAGATAAGGTTGCTCAGGGTCAATGTTGAATATTTCCAAGGATGAAAATAGCATCTCTGGGCCACCTTTCAACATCTCCTTTTTTATATTAGCAGGCAAATGAAGATGTTAAGTGGATAAGTTCTTTTGCACAGATTGGCATTACAGAGCATCTTTTTCTGAGGTACTACATCTTCAACCTCAGTGAATCAAGGGAATTTCCCACCTTTTTTTTCCACTATCAGGGCAATGTGCTCCTGCTCTTTTCATGGATAAACCACACACTAGAGTAGCAGAGGTCCAGGTGATGCCTCACTTTACCTCCTTCTTGTCACTTGACTTGTCTATACACAGGCAGATCAGACCCATTAAAGTTTTGTCTGTCATTTTGTAAGGCCTAATTTTGTATGTTGTCTGTGATCATCTGGAAGGATTTTTGGCTGTCTTATTTTTAGTTTGGATAATGCCTGATCAAAGGAAACAGGGTGAAGGTTGATGCAGGAGAAACACTCCTTTAGGTAATTCTGTTGATTACTCAGGAGACCGTTGCTTCAGAAAAATGTTAAAGTATAAGGAAAAATGAGTTGTGCATGGCAAATTAAAGAGTTTTAAAATAATTGGTGCAGCAGCAACAAGCCACACAGATTTTTAAACATGCCCTGGAATAAACTAAGGGGGAATTACACAGATGCAAAATGGTGTATATAGGTAATATAGGTACAAGATGGAATTATACATAAAAGTACAAGACAAATAGGATAGAAGTCACTTGAAAAAAAGTGAGGGAGGGAAGGAAGGAGTGAAGGAAGGAGGGAAGGAAGGAAGGAAGGCCCTGGATTTGGAAAGGGCAGTGTATGACACAGAAAGATCTTTTCTTTCAGTGTGCTGTGCTGAGGAAATGGCATGCTGTTTGTTTATTAATAACAGAAAGGTCAAATATCATTCCTTTTGCCATCAGTGGTATGTTCTGTCTGCTGCTATCCATAGAAAATTCCTAGGGCATTAAGGGAATGAAGGTCATGTTGTAAGTTCACATCAAAGAGATGATGATGTCTGCTTCAAGATGTTACTTAGGAAATTATAGGCGGAATGAGTACATCTTATAACTTGATTATAGATGATGTGTGTCATGGATCACAAGGTCAAAGGCATTGGAGTGAACTCCTTCCAACTTTAACACATTTGGCTGGTATTTTTATTTTAACATTTATAAGAAAAATGCAAAGACTGTGGTTTGTGTAGAGTGCATGCAGCAAGGTTGAAACTTTTCAGTCAGCTGGTGCCACACAAAGGTCTACAAAGGTCCTATACTTTCTCTGTGCATTTCCATTTCAGTGGAGCCTTCCTTAATATTATTCTACTGACAGTGAGGTTGTTTTCTCCACTGTTAAAAATATGACTGAAGAGCAATGATGAGAAGTTTTTGGTTTTTTTTTTTAAATACTGGAATAGCAGAAGGAAAGAAGTCATGAAGGGAGAAAAATTATTTAAAAGATTGTGACCACTCAGTTCAGAAAGGAGATGAAGACTAAAGAATGCTAAGGGTGAAAAAGGTAAATTGAAAGCTTTGATTACTCAGAGATACAGGGGCAAGCAAACTAAAGGACAACTAAAAGAAAAGCAAATTAAATATTTGTACTGCAAGAAATTCCTGTAGATCAAAAATTGAAATGGATATCAGTAATGAAATGAATAAGGGTTAAAGTGTTTATACAAAGTATAAGGCAATCAGACACACAGCAGAGATTAGAAAGAAACGCCAGTAACTGGGCTGGTAGCTCAGCCATGGCCTTCAGTGCTGTGAGAGTAGCCTACATGCTAGGGATCCACCTATGTGACTTTGGAAAATTCCATATCTCAACACTTTGAGGCATAAACCAAACTTTAATTATTACTAAGGGATTAGAAAGATTTTATTTTTCCCCCAAAAGAGTAATTTAATAATTGCCTGTTTCATGATTTCTTTTGTCGTTAACTGAAGAGCTCTGAGGGTGCTGCTGTAGGACACATTCCTGGAACAGTCACAGCACCAGGCAGACCTATCTTACTGTTTCTGGGCTGTGCTGGAGCACAAGCTCTGTGTGTTTAAAATGGAGCTCAAGCCTATTTAGTAGTGCAGTGTGACAATTACAGTGTCACCATGATGCTCCTGAAATAGGATTTAAAATTCTGCAAACTCTCACAGCAGCTTTCATAGGACCAGATGCTTCAGCTCAATCTGTGTTGACTCAGCTCAAGTGAAAACTGCTTGAAGTTTTTGCAGTTGACGAGGAAAGAAGTTGCTGTCTCCAGAAAAGAAAAAAATTATTTTTAACCTTCTTTTACAGATCTAAGAAACTGCAATTTTATTTTATGAAAAGTCTTTTTGAAAAGACTTACGCTGTTCTGTGTGAATATAAACCTTGAACTGGCTTTATAAATGGACAAAAAAAGGTTTTGTTTTTCTTTTATAAATGTGAACATTCTTTTCAGTTATGTAAATATTTATCAAACATACGTGACTAGATTTTAGTTGCAGAATCATAAAAAAAAGGTTGAAGACCTCTTCTAGTTTCCAGATCTATCAGTAAACTCAATATATCTCTCCCTCATCCATGTAGCTCCTTTCAGCTGGAGTGTAGCTTGACAGAGACAAGCAAAAATGACAAGGAAAAATAATCACGTGTGACTTTAATCATTCAGGCTTTCTATCATTTCATGGTGGATGACATTATCTGAGTGGGAAATGTAAGAGGATATTTGTTACTGTAAATTCATTTGTTAAAGTTATTGATACTTTCAAAATTTCATACATGCTTTTGGGGGGGAGATTTGTTTGAAAGAAGGGGTCATGACTTCCCTGTCAAATGTCGTTAAGATGTAAATCATTGATTCCTTAGAAAGAACAAACATGATTTAGTCAGTGATGATTCACTCTCAACTATATATGACCAATATTCTTGAAAGGCTTCTCTTTTTTCCCTTTTTGCTTCTGTTTTGAGTTGGTAAAAATTGGAATAATTTTTATAAAATAAGTCATCGCAGCTTCCTGACAGTTCAGATAATTTTTGTAGCGTTCTGTCATCCTTGATGCATTTGGTATGAATAGAGATGGGAACATTTTGTAAGTTATAACCGCAAGATAATTTATTCATACAGAGAAGGCATTGTGTTTGATAACTGATAAATTTCATTCTGTTTCATGATAAAAGCAAAAATGGGTGTGTGGATTGCAGCTGCTCGCTTAATAGTGTTAGTGATGACTAAGGAGTGAATGGATCTTTCTGTGGGTTATATAATCAGTTTAAAAGCTCTCCACACTCTGCCTCTAACACTTTATTAAAAAAAAAAATTAGCAAGAGCCCATGGAAGAGAGACCTTTTCTTTTTAAAACACTTGCCTCTTTTAGATGAATATAACAGCTAGATCAGGCATGAAGTATTTGAACAGTATCTCTAGGAATAATTTTAAAAGTAAGCACTGAGTCTTCTCTGTATTTAAATGAAAGTAAGTATTATGTTTATTTAGACAAAGAGATGCTCATTTAGGAAATGATGAAGGGAAGGGTTGAATATTTATTTCACACTAATTGGGAGCTTGCTTGGAATTATGATAATTATTAACAACTCAAGGAAGTAGCAAGACAGAACTTTTTTCTCCATACGCTAGGGGTTAGTGCTTCCTAAAATTGAGCTTTGACTGAAACAGTGATAGCCTACATAAACACACAGCCCCCAGGGCATTTTAGTTGTTTCTTATGCTGGGACTGACTATTGGCTCAGCAAAATTCTGAGTGTATGCTGATGCTCTGTCTCACTGACGGTGTCTTGTATACATCACATTTACACCTACTCTTTAAATGGAGCATCAGAAAAAGCCCAGAAAGAAGAAGAGAGGTGAGTCCATAAAGATAATCTCCACCAACTGCCCTAAAACTCAGATGAAAAAAGGGAGATATTTTAAAAAATGTAGACTTGGGTGTTTTGGACTTGCTTGGCCTTTTTTTTTTTTTTTTTTTTTTTTTTTTTTTTTTTTTTTTTTTTTTTTTTTTTTAAGCAGACACAATCTCAGTGTACAAGAATCTTCTGTCACATAAGCCCAGAGGTTTCTTATCATCTTCAGGGAGCTTGAGGTTGTGTTTGCATCACTGGTTTTCCTCCCTAGACCCAAGAGAAGGTAAATGCAAGGAACAGACATTGGCATTAAGGTGGTAATGGGAGATTTCTGCTTTTATTCCCTTGCATGCGAACAGTCTGTCACAAGTTCACCCAAATCCAGAAAATAAACCAACACAGAAAACAAAATAACTGGTTGATTATGATGGGGAACAATTTAAAAAGAGGTGGGAGAATCCCACAACAACAAAAACACTCCCACGCCTTCCTCAGACCCTGAGCTTCACCCTGTGACCAGGCACATAACACCACAGACAGCCTGAAAATCTCCTACTACCCACATTTTTCTTCATTCTTTGTTTTATCATAAAAATTTAATACCTTGGCTACCTCAGGTGTAGGATGGAAGAATTATTTCCAATACCTGGTAAAGCACATTATATGGTTAAGTAGAAAGTGCCAGAACTGTATTGTTGAATACTTCTGTTGGGTTATTTTCTACAAGGCATTCTATTTTTCCCTGTGTTTTCTTATCATTTTACCTTTCTTTCTTCACAGAATGTTTTAGCCTCTTGAGGTCCTCTTGTATTTTCCATAATACTGAATGGCTTCACAGCTTTGCAAAAATAATATTTTTTTGGTGTTAAAAATGTATGTTGAAGAAACAGAATTTTAAATACAATGGGATCTACTAGCTTTTGAAAGATCAGGCTTGGACAATAATTGGTGCAGACTGGCTGAGCTGTACAGGTTTATGTATGTGAGATGGTGATGTGTAAATGGCAGGGAGAAAGGAGAGAAAAGGGATTTATAATAATAATTTTGTGACACTTTGAAAGAAGGCATTTAAAAGAGTATAAAAACCCACTGGTAATGTGAAACAGGTTCTGTCAATTTCCAAATCCTTTTGTGCTCATTTGTTTTCCTTAAATGTGATATTGGAAGCATCCACTTATCTCTGGAAAAAATGGACATGTATGTGCTTTCAGGCCTGGAAGCAGTTCCAGGAAGTTTGGAAATGAATTGATTCTGGGAAAACACCTACCTGTAAATTCAGGTAGCATTTCTTATCTTGTTCTTCCACATGATTTTCATCATCTCAGAAGATATTTTGAAGGATTAAAAATCTGGCGATGCAACAAGGCTGGTAGCAGTGCTGACAGCAATCAACACAGTAATTCTGTGACAGTGCAGGGCAATCAACGCAGTAATTCTGTGCCAGTGGAGGGCCTCAAATACTCCTGGAGATAACTTCAGAAAATGTTACTAGAAACCTCCGTGGAAACTGAAAGTTTAGCACAGTTTAGCAAGCAAATTGTTGAAGCAAAATCTTCCAGCAGTCCTATATCAATGCACTTTCAAGCTTAGTTTCTTCTTGGTTCTGCCTCCCAAGCACAGGGGAGGTCCTGCTGTGTTGGTGATTTCCGTGCTTGGCACATCTGCTCCGCCTGACCGCGCGCGATGAGTCCAAGAGCCGAGTCCTCGCCTCTGTTTTGTAAGGGAGCAGCTCACATATTTGTTCATACACTCCAAAGCACCACGACAGAACCAGAGAAATCCTTTTCACCTGTTGACTTCTATACAAATAAATCAGTATAGAGGTTTAAAATGTTTGCTGTTGCTGCCTAACATAAAGTCATTTTGTAATTATGGAAAAGGTACACTGAACTACATGATCTTTATACCAAAACACTTTGGACTTACATGCGAGAAGTGAGGCACAAAATGGACCCCAAACTCCCAAAACCAAGGCCTTTTAAAGCTGTTTTACCCAACCATCTTCTAACACATACTTTGTTTCTACTTTTCTACCAGTACCTTCTACTAATCTATTCATGTAACATCCACACTACTGCTTTCTCTAACCAATAACTTTCTGCCAACAGTACTACAAAAAAGGGAGCCGAAGAGGGACAAGAAGGAAGAAGGGACAGCACCCAAAATTCTCCATCTTGTCTCCTATTCACTCTCATATTAAAATCCTAAAACCCGAAATTCTTCACCCTGTGATAAACTACCACCACTACTACTACTGTCTAATTCAAACCTGTGTGCTCTAACTCATACCACAGCCTTGGCAACTTTTTTTCCAGGGACTAAAGTTAAAAGCAGTGTTCTGCTGAGGGTCAGAGTTTCTTAAAACAAGCAGAGAGACATTCTCTGTGCCCTAGATTCCAACGGGGAAGAAGGAACAGATAACATTTTACTGGCCTTTACTGCTTCTGTGGTCTGCAGATAGCACTAAGATTACAGTTGTGAACAGAGCGGCTTTTTAGAAATACTAAAATTTTTCACATTAATCTCTATTGAAACTGTTAGAAACTTAGTGTTTTTGTCAAGTAAATAATTGAATGGATACCATATCATTTATCATCTTCTGAGATAGCAGAGGCATATACATGAAGTTTGAAGGATCTATTAGCTCATATATTGCAATGATGTGTTGACTGACAGGAGATTAAAAGACAAGTAACAGTCCTAATCACTCAGCTGACCTCATTCCATGTTATACAGTTATGGGAGCCTGTATCTAGGCAACCTGTGCAATGATAATTGCATTGTTTAATAAAAAAGATTGCAAAGAGGCGTGTTTAGCTCCTGATATGAGTGTTAGGGTAGGGCGTTGCCTACCATGCTCAGAGCTTCCTGTGCTTCCTTGAGCTGTGTGGATGTGAAACCAGAGCAAAGCCTTTCCTTACAAAAGCTGGATCTTTAAGTATCCCCAGGTGGGTCTGGCATAGAAGGAAGCAGTAAACACTGTCATTTCAGACACCAGAATTGCTGGAAGAAGTGTAAAGGTGAGAACAGTATGACTTGCACCAATCTCTGGTATTCCTGCCTTTATCAAACAGCATTGGTAGAACTTGGTTCCATCACATAGAATAGCATTCTACTGTGACTGCCAGGATAAGGCTCTATCACTTGGCTGGTCTCCTGGAAACACAAGATAATTTCCTGTATTTCCATAGGGAATTACTTTGTTACTACTTTATTAATGAAATAATAGTGACTTTTATTTTCAAACCCCTAGAAAAAGAGGTTTTTACTTTTTCTCCTGCCAGACTACTTTATGATTTGGTGCAGGGTGCTTTTTCTGGAAAGATATGTATGTGTGCTTCTTCCTGATTTAATCCTAACACTTAATTAAAACGTTTTTCATTGTGTCTTAAATCAACTCTTTTCCCAAAAATGGCTTTAGTAATCTTCAAACACTTGTAGGACACTGACTTGCTCCCCAAGAGAAGCAGCTATTTTATAGTGAATGCATCTAGTCCTTTTTCACTCTAAACCATGTTGTGCTCCCTCTTACCCTCTTTATCTGATTTAGCTTTGCCTTTTAGCAAAGTGACATTAGTGACATGTTGTCACTAATTGAATATGATGATTCAAAGGTAGTTACACTCAAGTGCTAAAGAAAGACACTCACCAGTTGCTAAAGAAGGTGTTTTAAAAGGGTAGGATGTGATTCAGTCATCAAGAAAACACTGAAAGAAACAATCTTTTACTTTACTAACTTTAAATTCAGTGTCAGTAAACACCTTTATTTTTTTATATCCTTCAAAACTCAGGAGTGGCTGAGCTGAAAGTTACATATACCTTCCATTTCTGCAGTAAGCTTGCAAGATTGTTTCCATCTCCTTTCTTTCAATATCCTTATTAAAAGTTCAAATGTTATGGTTTTTTTTCTTCCTACAGGTAATCTGTAAAATTATTATTATGGAGTGTTGCTCTCTGGTGAGGTGCAACAACACCAAAGATATGGCAAATTCCATATTGTTTATAATTTTTAATTTTTAAAAAATAAACAATGTTTTGGAATAAATAGTTTCTTGCTTTTTTCTATTAATTCACAAGCTCCCATGTGCTGCATATATCTTATGTAAATCCACAATATTTCAATTTTTTTTCTCTATCTGATACTTAGTTTGGAAGAATGTAGATAAAATTAGAGAATATGTACTTTGGAGCTGAGTATTTCAGGAGAGATTTTTGCCTAGTATCTCCACCAGCTCCACAGCAGATTTTATCACCAGAACAAGATTGCAAAGGGTCCTGTATGGGAGTCCTAGAGAAAAAACTCCATGGTCCTCTCTTCCCCTTCCTGGGTGGAAAGGATAAGATCCTCAGCAGTTATAAACAGTGGAAGTTATGCTGTAGCTTTAAACAGTATAAAATTATGTCAAGGTCCATTTTAGCACTGCAGAGAACTGAAAATATAGAGGTGCCATAAATTCAAGAGCATGTGCTAGTCCTTTGCAGAATGGGCCTGTTTAATCTGTGAAAACTGTAACTATGTATGTGCATTTAGTTAAACTGGGCGTGAGTAGAATGTCTGATACTCAAAAAAATGCATCAATTTTACCACATCCAGAGCAAACAGCCTGTTCAGTGCATGGGCAGGCATCCCAGGAAGGGAATACTATGCTTGTGCACTGTGGGTCTGGTCTATATTTATGTAATGGACATTTGCCTGTGGTTTAAACCTGTAAAACCTGGCAAATATAAATCTGTGGCAATGTGGCTCCTGCTACTGTCCTGACCAACCTGGGAAACACTCAGACTCCTCTCATCAACTCCTTTGGCTGTTGTATTACTGTAATGTCTAGGTGGAAAAAGAAGTGTGTGCTTCTTTTTCTTCAGAAAATAAATATTTCTGAGAACAGATGTACTCTGTGATATTTCTCTTGTGTCTTGCAGGATAGTGCTTGATGAGGTGAACCAGAAAGAAAATTGCCAGTTTAGCTTAGCATCTGGACAGGCAGCAACAGCACTGAAAGTGTCATTCATGTGGCAGGTCAGAAAGTGAATAAATAGAAGATTTTTAGACTTGGCTACAACTCTGTTTTGATGATTCTAAAACTTTAGAATTAACTAATTCACACTTCTGAAAATCTGATGTTTTCAAGAACTTAGTTGCAGCAGAGTTTGTTTGTTTGATTTCTCTTAGTTAACCAATCTTGAATTTTTAATCATGGACCCTAAATGGTACACTTTGGTTGTAGATGTATAAAGCTGTGTTTTTGCTCTCACATGCTGAGGCCAAGGGTAACACTGATGTGGTGAGTGAGTGGGTCCCTGTTCTAAAAAATATTTTATCTGAGGCATTACTGAGTTAGATTATCAGTGCTTCTGTGGAGGTTTTTGCATTTCTGCCCGTAATGTATCACCTGTACTGATGCATCTGTTCTTGCTGTAGTTGACAGTATCACTTCTTCAGACAAGAACTGGATTTTTTCTAAGATTTAGAGTTTTTTTCTAAAATAAAAAATAATCATTATTCTGGTCTAGCTCTAAGAAAGAAAAATCTCAGCTCTAGTTAGTTATTCAAAGCCTGTTGATGTCTGTGTTCAATAGCAAATAGGTATGAGGGGGCCAGTTCCTAAATTTTTCATGCCCTTGGTTCCCAGATGAGCTGGGTGCTTTAGATTCACATGTACAAGAGAACAATAAATGAGTACATTTAAGTAAATATACATACAAATTTTTTGTTCTTGTGGGGCACATAAAATATTTAGTGATTTGCTTTGTGTAAGCTGCAAACTTAACGAGAATATCAAAATGTTTTCAAGAAATTACTTTAAACAAGCCTATGTGGGTTGTAAAAATGAAACATATCAGGTGTTGCATAAAAACTGAACTCCATGGGACGTGTGCTTTTCCTCTTATTTTACAAAAATGCTGAGAAAATTGAGTGTTTATTGGTTTCCTGAAGCAGCCTATCCATAGAAAGACATCATTCAAAATAGGTAAAAATTCCTGAAAATATTTTTTTCTGTTGGTATAGCAAAAGTAAGGGAGACCCTTGAGAAATTTATTTTGCTCTTGTGCATTTTAGTACCCTAAACTCCAATGTAGATAAGCTGAAATCTTGCTGAAGCAAAGAGGAAATGCTTTGCTACCTGGGTTTGTTCCACAGTTTCAGGAAAACATAAGGCCTATGAGTGGAATCCATTTTGCTTGGTATTTGAAATCTGTAAGGCTGAATGTGAGCTATTTCTCCTAAGCCATTTTAACAGTCACTAAAGAGGAAAAGACAACTCTAGAAGGTGGTACTTGCCATACCAAAATAGACACCTGTGTTTTACCAAATGAATAATTAATATCTGATGCAAAAATATGAATGCCTTAATTTTAAACCCCTAAGCTATGTTAGATGTAGTCAAACCTAAGTCAGGAAACTGTTCTGGTTCAGTAGCACCCATGTAAAGAGTTCAAGTAATATTTTACCTCCAGTGGGTAAAATTTAAAACTGACCCTTTAAGTGGTAAACTTCAAAAGCAATCCTTTAAGTGGTAAAGCTTGTTTACCTTTGTGCAGTTTGCTGCTGAGGCAGTGGGCCAGGCAAGGGTTTGCAAGGTGAGGATGCATTA
This sequence comes from Dicaeum eximium, assembly GCA_013396995.1. Classification (NCBI taxonomy): domain Eukaryota; kingdom Metazoa; phylum Chordata; class Aves; order Passeriformes; family Dicaeidae; genus Dicaeum; species Dicaeum eximium. The sequence goes on from VWZP01005847.1 coordinate 85,545, forward strand.
TAGTTTTTTAGAGTGTCATTTTACAGTGGAAAGTTGTATTTGGTAGTTGTTACCAAAAAATCAAAAAACAGTTTTAAGGAAATACAAATTCAAATTAAGAATGTTGTAACAAACACATAATGACTGAGAAATCTTCCTTATGGAATCTTTTCATGCCAGAGTTAAACCTAAGCCAATGTTAGTGTTTGACAAAGGCAGATCTTTGCTTGGAGTCTGATATACAATTTGATTTTCATAAGGTATTAGTGCCTGGCATGTGGCTAAAGGGAATTCTTTTGTAGTATCCATTTAAAATTACTTCCCCAAGGGTGTCAGTACATTTGATTATGTCCTATTTTCTTATAAAACTGATTTAAAGAAAATGTTAAAATGTTTTTAACACATGCCATGGAGTCTTTATAATTTTATTAATATGAAAGAAGTAGCCTTAGGTGCAGCTAGAGAAAAATCTGACTTTCCAGATTGCATGGTCCTTGAAAAGTTCAGGTGCCTACCGTGGCTCTTTGCCATGCAGGTCTGACTTGCTTTGCAGAGCCAGAGAGAAAGAAATGAATGCCTACAAAGGAAATTGTGGCATAATAAAGAGAAATGAGAACTTGTCTAAATTAGCCCTTTATTACTACTATTATTTTTCTATAATATGTAATAACTATATATTATAATAATACATATATTTACTTACTTGGAGGCTGCAATAGAGCACTGCTTTTAAGGGAGTACCTGACCTAAGATTTTACACGAGGACAGTGTGCCTTGTCTGTTGCTTTTAAGATATGTTTTATAAAAAGAACTTTATTAAAAAAATAAGTAATACAATGAGAAATTTTGTAGTCTATGTATCAGGCTTTCTGAGGGGAGTGAAGTTTTTTTCATACTAATAGTTGGCATCTGAACATCAAATGAAAGAAGGTGCTCCAAATGAAACCAAGAGGGATCAGTCACACTCTGTGATAGGTCAACTTATTCCTGCCTCACAGTCAGAATAAATCAGCTTTCTTCTCATTGATTCTGCTGCTCTGTAGTTTTAAATTGTCCCAAGGCTTAGTTTATTTAAATGTGACACTGGACATCTGATGTGACTCCTTAGCACTGTGGGCTCTCACCCTGCAGGCAGCATTCAGAGAGGATTGCAAATAGAGTCTTATGCAATGTTATCTTCAAGGGAAAAATACTTCAAATTTTCTGCTTTCTAATGAAAAATTGTTTTGAGGAACATGTAGCAATTTGCTGAAAATGTTTTTTGTGCCAGTGAAAATGTTTATCTAAGTTGCCTGCCAGGTTTGTCTGCAGAAATGCTAATGCTATTTTATGAGATGATTTTGAGCTTTGAGGTGGGTTGGAATGGACTGCTATCATGTGTGGCATTTCTTCAGCCGTCACAGGAGCCTGATACAATTCCATACCATTGAAGAGATCTCTACAAGTTACTGTAATGCCACTTCTTAAAAGTTAACGTTTCCTGGTATTTTCTTGGATTCAGGTTGATGAATCATATTAGTTTTTTCAGTGTTTTAAATGCTTACTGTTATAATTACATGACTTTGAATGCCTTTCTTCCCCTTCTCACATTTTCAGAAATCCAAACAAATTTTCCTCTGGCATTCAACTAAGAGGGACTAAGAAGAGGTATTGTCACTCCATATGATTCTAATATACATATATAGACTAGATAAACTCAAGGAAAGATGGTGCTAACAGAGGAAATCAAACATTTATTCCTCCTCACTGCTCAGATTTATCTTGCAATTAGCTGATTTCACTGTTCTTAGGGCCTGTGCAAGGTGCAAACTACTGCTGACAAAGAAGGTAGCCTTGAGGTGGTTATTTATCTCTGAGCTAACATTTGATGCTCATGACTCCTCAGAATAAAACAGTGGCATTTCTGATATTTATCCCTTTCTTCCATCTTTCTGTCCTTGAGTTTCTTCTCTTTTCCCACATTTTTACTGTCTTTTCCCCAGCACAGAGGGAAAAAGTTCCCAATATTAAAGTTCCTTTTTCTCTATTATAGAGGAAAAAGTTCCAAAACTTCAACACAAGCAGCAGCCATGAGCACTGTTTATGTGGAAGTTAGGTGAGTGTTTTGTGAGCATCCAGCAGCTGTGGAACTGATAAGGCAGGATTCAGGGGAAGCAGATGAATTGTACTTAAACACTGTTGAATGTTCACTAATATGTTCCTGTCAGGGACATCAGTTTTCTTAACCTCCCAGCTGCTTCAGGTGGCTGACCTTGAATAAATATACACCGCTACAAATAATTTGCTTGCTTCTGGCAGTTTTTGGTATTCTGTCCTGTTCAGTACAAAATATGCAGCCACACACTGCATTTTCAAAGATGTGCAAATTTCATGAGTGAGAGTAAAATGTTTGGTCCTACAGCAGTAAAGGTTTTGTTTATAGTTCTGAAACACCTTAGACATATGCATAGCAAATATTACCTAATTAGAAGCCTGCTATAAGAAAGATAGCACACTTAAAAGCTGTGACATATTTATAAGTGAGTTTTTCTATGTCTGAATATATAGGGCTACCTCTCAATGTTATGCATTTGAACTTATTTTGATTGTAGGAACTTCTTTAAAAAAACACATCCTAAGTACAGTTTTTAATTTTAGAAATGCTTACATAAAATATTAAATGTGTTTAATTCTCAGAAATTAATGAAAGAAAGCTCAATAACAATAGCTGTCTCTGAGCAAACATACCCAGAGTAGTAGAATGATAAAAACACATCTTATAAAGCTACGGCAAGATAACAATTTCTAGAACTAAAACAATTGAGTCCCTATTGTTTAATATTTATTTTCTCTATTTTATACTCAAATGCCTGTCTAGTTAACCAGAAAATTTAAAATAACTAAGTGAACCCAGGGCAATTCAGGAGCCCCTTTGTGTGTGTGTATGTCTGTGTGTGTGTAGATAAAAAGTGGTAAATTGTTACATGGAAAAGTGATGCACTGTGATTTACTTGTAGTATTTTCAATTTACAGGCTGTTTGAGATGACTTGTAAGCTGCCTCTTAAGCAGGAGATAACACAATAACCCTTGTCTAGACTTTCACTTCTTGAGAGATGTTCCCTATCAAAAGGGCAAGGAGGAGCTAATTTTAATTTAATATTCTTGGGTTTGCTCTTTCCAGTGGCATGAGAATGCCTTATTCAAGAGTTTCATAGCTTCCCATGCTGTGTTTCTGCCAGATGACAACACGCCCTGGAAAAGTAACCCCAAGTATGTAATAGAAGAGAATAGTAAAACAGAAGATGATATGCATAGAACTGCTGTTGTAACAGCAGTGACTGCTTAATGATACAAGGGATGCTCAGTTTGCAGTAATGTCAGCCCATATATTCAGAAAAAAACAGTGAATTCGTGTGCACCCTTCACCCTGATGTGTGAGACTAAAAGCTTGCCTGCGACCTCTGTCTGTTCTGACTTCTGACTCTCAGGTGAGAGACAAATGCACTGCCTCTTCTCAGAAACCAAGTGGTTCTCACATAATGTGGAAGTGTAGCTGCTGCTGCCTTTGGGCTGGAAACAGGGCTAGATGCTTTCTCACGTTTCCTTCTGAGGGAGTCCTCAAGCACTGAGCACCTCTGAACATGAGCTTCCAACTCACTCATGCCCACCAGAACCATGGCAGCTTCTGAACCACTAGGGCATTTCTGAAAAAGGCTCAGTTCCCTGATCTTGTCAGTGAGCAGTTTCTGTTCTGCCATGAGGGTGAGCCATGCAGGAAGCACTTTGCATTCCCTTGTCTACTTGTGATCCATTATAGCCTGTGTACCTGTAAGAGGATCACTGAGACTTAGCAGAAGCCCTTAATGTACTTATACATCCATCCCAGTTTACTTGCTCTTTTTGCTAAAATCCTCTGATTTGGAGTCAGATGAAGATTATATAGATCATTGTTGGAATGAGTAAAACATTTACAGGATCAGAATTTGATCCCTACGCAAGCACGACGCTCAGAGATATAAACAGCATTCAGTGAATCTGCCTGCTTTGACTGAATAGCATGGGAAAAGAACAGATAAGGTACTTTAAGAAACAGATCTTCTCTAATCTAATCTACTCTGAGTATAATTTGATTTTACTCAGACTCAGAGGAAAGGTAATTTTTTTTTTACATCTTTACAGAAGCCAGATCAGCAGCCTTTCCATCCTGAGCACTGTGTATTTTAATTAGTTTAATAGCCTAAAGGCTGCAAATGTAAATCCCTTGATGTGAAAGATGAGGAGTCAGGCAAAGGAGATGTCACGAAGAATGTCCATGCATAGCCTCCAGGGTAGTAGTCACCAACTTCTGAGGATCCTGTTGGGAATACTCCACCCTTCTAAGGGCTTTACAGACACCCTTACTGAGACTCATCAAAATGTAGCATATTTAGGCCTCCAAGCAGCTGACTCAGCAGGACCCCTAAATAACTTCTATCCAGGCCTGCCCAGCTTGGTTATAAAGTCTATCAAATAAGCAAAATGAGAACTAAGCAAAGAGAAACCTTTTCCAGGAAATAACATCTTCTAGCCTGTAAGTTTCTCAGTCCTCCTACATAATTTGGCAGCAGAATTAAGGACTTCTAATTCATTTTTGGGGGTGCAGAGCTGATCTTAATTTTATTGGCAAGGTGCCCCTTTTGTTATAGGGCAAAACCCTCTCCTTTTCTGTATTTCCTTGTGCATCAAGAGTCTACATCCTCCAAGTGCTGGCTCCAAGACTTCCTATACATTTTTTTTAAGACACTAATGCTCCATTGCTAAATAAAAGAACACCAAAACACCAAGCATCTTGATAACCACTTTTTTTAGGATTAGCTTCTCCAGAGCTGGCTGTCTGGCTGGCAACAGCATGGTACCTTTTATTGATTCTTCTCTGGGCCCTGCGTGGGGAATGTGTGGCTGCCTTTCAGAGCAGCATTTTGATGTGTGATACTCAGGCTGCTGCAGTCCCTGGCTAAGGAGAGTGTGCTTAACCCTGCAGAACTTGGGACATAGCTGGAGCATGATCTTTGATTCTACTGCTGTTTGGCACAGTTTGCACTTTGTAAAGTGTCCACAGAAGAGCAACTAAGGTTTTTTCAGAGAGGATGGTAAATCCAGGATTCAGTTGTGTGATGAAATACCAAATAAGTGATGGGAAAACTTCTGTGATTTAGCTGTGTAGGTGTACCATAAGAATCTGGCAAGTTGCAATACAATGTTCAAAGGCTCCCTTTGAGCTGTGTGGTTGAGGTGGCAATGTGGGCTCTTGAGATTTTTCAATTTTGTTGCAAGAAAAGTATCTGGGAGAAGTTCACATTAATGCGACTGCGCCGCTTCTTAAATTGGGATGGTGCCACACAGACACGCCTGTTTGCTTACAGTTGCTGGGGTGGTCTTTACCAAGGCCCCTTCTTGCTGCCCTAAGCACCAGCACATCTTCCTACATGTCATGATCTGTAGCACTTATGGCTGGATCTTCCCTTGGCTGTTTTCCCACTCTGGGGCTTTCATCTAGTCTTTTGAATAGCCTGTCTCTTTGTCTGTGCCTCCTATATATGTGGCATCTCCACTTGGGATGATGTGCAGTATATGCTTTCTACTGTTTACCCTCAGTCCCAGGCTTTTCTCATTAGTGCAACCTTTCAAATTTTGTTATGATGAAAAAGAAAGTCAAATCAGGAAGTCCAAGCAGCTTGAGAGAGTTTAATTGTGTCTTTCACTTATCACTCTAGATTTTGAGTCCTTTGTAAACTTCATCTCAGTAAGAATAAGTAGATGATATGTAACTGTTACAGCCAAGGGCTTTCCAGACATGTATAGTGATTTCTGATGTCTTAAATTCTTACAGGGCTTTGAGCCTTGTTACACTACAGTCTCTGACTCCCACTGACCTTTAAGAGAGACTTGTAAAACAGTCATTACAATTTTTCTGCTGGGACAGATTTTCTTTTGCTTTCTGTCATAATATATAGAAGGTGAAATGGAAAAATAAAGTTGTTTTTGTTGCTATCCCTCAGCAAGTATTTGGCATTTTATCTTATGACTGAGAAAAAAGTCAAGGTTGTGTTATTCTGTTCCTCACTATTATCTCATTTCCCTGCTGGGGTTTAGTGTGGGCTGTCACTGGGGATTTTGTGTGGCAAAATCTGCAAGCAGATCTCTATTCTTTCACAATGTCCAGGAGGAATACAGAGGGCAGTGCCTTTATGTATGTTATTTAACACTGTTGGCAACAGTTACACTCCTGTTCAGAAATGGTCAATATGAATCTCTGATTTAAATACTTGTTGCAATCAGCTCAACTGATTTATGTGTGGAAAATTCTGGGGTTATACATTAAGAGATTTCCTGCTCTTAACATACATCTCCCTTCTTTTCCTCCAAGGGTAGAAGTGATTTCTTGAGGTTCTTGATGTCTTTTTCTAATTTCCCATTCACAGTTGCTAGAATTGATAATGGGTGAAATGTGGACCTTCATTTTGTATGTAGATTAAAATATACTAAGGCTATAACCCTTTCAAAGGAATCAGAGTACACAATCAACACTGAAAAGAGGTTCTCTTGGTCCCTGTCATCAAGGCATCTGAAATGCATCTTAAATAAGAGGTTCCAGCTGGCTTATGACCAGTCTGCCCATTTCTTTGCTTCCTAAGATGAGTCAAATGCTGTATTGTGAGTAGTAGTTTTGACAATTATAGTTTAGAAACTTATTTTTTCTGAAAGAAATGGTTCAGTAGAGGAATAAAGATTAATTATTTGACAGGGAAACTTTGTAGTATAAAATGTAAGGCTTCAAGAAATTTTAGCTTTCCTGCTTATTTGTCATCTTAAGATGAACAAAAAAAGGGCTATTGCAGCTAGATCAGTGTAAGGAATGTCTACTAATTGCTCTCATCCTGAACTGTAGTTCATTCTTCTGTATACTTAATTAGGATTTTGCAGTCTTCATCTTCAGACAAACCGTGGAGCAATAATAAAGCTTGAAGATGCTTGTCCAGCTTGATTAAGAATGGGAATAGAGAGAATATTTTCAAATTAATGTAATAATATATCATTCTCCAGTATAACAGGAGCTTCATAATCAGTCTGGAACTACTGGGGAATGAGGGGGTTTATGTGTGTGTTTGCTTGTTTGTTTGCTTTTAACATTCTTGTAAGCCCACAAACCACCCTTTTTTTTCCCCCAAGAATTCCTTATCCTCTGATAACCTCAAATCTGCCAGACAGTTAGTGGCTAAACAACCTTTCACTATAGTCTGATCTGGGAAGACAGGATTTTCTAAGCCACTTTCTCTGTAAAGTCAGTTTTTCTCATGCAATTTTGCCAATCTCTGTCTTTCTTGCTTGATTTTCTGAAAAGCAGCAAGGTGATTTCACTAGCTGACTTGATGTCTCGATCTGGACATTGAGAAGTGGGCCCAAGGGAATCTCATGAAGTTTAACAAAACCAAGTGCAAGGTTCTGTACCTGGGCTGGGGCAACCCCTGGTATCAGCACAGGCTGGGGGAGGGACAGACCGAGAGCAGCTCTGCAAGGGTTTGGGGGTGCTGGTGGGTGAGAGCTTGGCCATGACCTGGCCATGTGCAGCCCAGAAAGCCAATCATATCCTGCATGGCACCAAAAGCAGTGAGACCAGCAGGTCAAGGCCAGTGATTTTGCCCCTCTACTCCAGTCTGATGACAAGAAAGATGGTGAGGAGCTTTTTACAAGGGCATGTAGTGACAGGACAAGGGAAATATGGCTTCAAAGTGAAAGAGGGTAGGTTTAGATTAGCTATTAGGAAGTTCTTTACTGTGAGGGTGGTGAGGCACTGAAACAGGTGTCCCAGAACAGTTCTGGATGCCACAGCCCTGGAAATATTTAAGGCCAGGTTGTGAGGGGCTTTGAGCAATCTGGTCTAGTGCCTCATATTCTATAATTCTAGGGAATCTTTTCAGCCAGTGCTGCTGCAGCTAAATAGCTCTCCCCATCCCCACTTCTTCCAGAAGCTCAATAGTCAGCACTGAGTTCTTACACATGCCTTTCCTCCCTACCATGAGTCTGTCACCTCTTCCACATTGCATATATGACCCCTAGTTGGATAGTTTTGGTCAGAGGTTTGGATTTTAGGAGTCAAGTATTTTCCAGGATTTCTTCCTTTCAGTGAATGGTCCAGGTGGTATCAAAGGGTGCCCTTCATGGTCTCCTACAAAGCATCTCTGCAATCACTGAGTTAAACCACCACGTTAAATGCACACTTCAATTCTTCAACCAGATCCTGTTAGATAATGAGGAAACTATGGTGCCTAGCAGTGATTGACTTGGTAGCATACCCAGGGGTTTTTGTGCTCCTAATGGAAGTTACAGAACACTCCATCTAATATGGCTTTTTTACTTTTACGTGAATTATTCCATTCCATTGTCAAACTTGACATCCAAGGCAGGGTCAGGCAGTGGAGAAGTCCAGAGTATAGATGTCAATTCTCAATTTATATAGATTTAGTATTTTATTTTCCAGACATCATGAATAGCATTGTCCTTGCCAGCTGCCTGTCCAAATGAGAACAGTGCATTCAATCAACAACAGGACTAGGGGTGTGCCTTTACAAATAGTAGAACAGTACAAAAAGATAAATAGATGAGACACTGGAGGTGGCTGACTTATCTTGAGGACCTGTACATTTTTATGGTTTTTTTTCTCCCAATATTATGCTGACACTGTATCAAGTGTCTGCCCTAAATGCATAGGAGAATTGGGAGAAAAAAATTACATAAGTGAAATATTAGAATTTACTATTTCCTTTGAGGAAATAGTGAGTTTGATATGTTCCTTACAGACATAATTTATTGAGATGAAATTATTCATTGCTTAGTCTATGATTTTTGCTGGATTTTTTTTTGTCCCTTTCACAGTGGATCTCCATTTCTTTTCTTTCTTTTTCTTTAAGGGCTTGATTCAATGAAAAGACAAATTGGTTCTCTCCTGCATGTTTCAAACCTCAAATGATGCAGGATGCACTAAGACATATGGAGAATATATACTTTGATATGCTGGGAATATCAAAGTTTATACACATGATTTACAATACAGCTGGAATTTCTAGAGCTAAGAGAGGAGATGAGGATGACAGATATGCTGAATAATAAAATGTATTACATGTCAAAAGAATACAGAAGTGACAATTGCTCATGCATCTTATTTCCTTGTGTATGGTTTGCTGCAATCTCTCAATGAAGAGATAGATAAAAATAAATCAATTAACAGGAAACCTTCTGCATCTGATTGTGGGACATTGTATTCCAAACCAACAGCCATCAATGACAAAAGAGGGTAAATATCAAATTGCACCCCTTCACAATGCATTCCTAGTTAATTTAGTGATCATAAATGGTGTCGCAGAGGGATGTTTTCCTGCCATATGGTGCTCTGCAAACAAAACCACACTTTCCTTAAGCTTCCTTTAATTTGGGAACACTCCAGTTCTGGCCTTCTTTCTTGCTTTCTCTTTGACCAAGAAAAGGGTTTCTGGTCTCTTAATAACTTAAACATGACCCTGTCTTGGATTAGTTTTGACTGTTTAGTGAGCAGGGTGAGCTGGGTTCCTGTGAGTGCACTGTTCTCCTATGACTTCCTGAGATGCTGGAGACATCCAGCACCCTCTTTTCAGGAAGTCTAAACTTTCATTTTGTACAAGAAGCTATAGACCCAGGATCTGCTTTACTGCTGTGAATGCTGAAATCCCCTCCTTCCTCTCACCTAGAGATAGAGGAGAGTCTACCTTTAAAAAATTCAACTTTCTTTTCTAGTTTAGTTCAGTAGGAGATCTTGACAGCTGGGTTGATGTTCCTTGTCTCATAATGATTTACTTTTTATTTTTAAACTCCCAAGCTTCACTTTCCTGACCTAACCATCTTCTTGGATGGCGTTCTCTTTAAATGGAAGATTTATAAGCAGAATATCCATTACTTAGTGATGCCAGCACTGCCTTAGATTTCATATATGAATGGAAGTAAAAATAATAATAGATATGTCAGGTTATTATAAAAATCAAAATATAAGCTGTCATTTAACAAAGGTATACACAGGGAGTTCATAAAATCAGGCTGGTTTCCACACCTTCATAATACATTGCTCATATGACCCCACAGTAATTATATTTTATGAACTCCACCACATCAAGCTGTGAAGATGTCTTAAATTTCTGGATATTCTATTACCACCTGCAGCTTTTCAAACAGAGAAACCTAATAAATTACCAGCAGAGGGATTCAGGCAGTTACAAAAAGGGAGCAACTGTGGTATTCGTAAAGTCTAGTAAAAGTGATTTTACCAATAACCTGTGGTAAAGCAGGGTATTTCCTGGGGTTCAGCCATTGTACAGCATCTGTTTACTGCAGAGGATGACCAGTCCATTGACAGGTCTGAACAAGCTCAAATTAATATGATTTCAGTCCCTGGACACAGCTGAAATTCATATAGAGGCTCCCTGTGCTTCAGGCACTTTCGTGTGCAGTCTGGCCTTGTCTTTTTAAATGCTGTATGAGGATGATATGTAGGCTCCAAAATTACCTACTGTCACTGAAAGTATTGCCTGTCACTTCCAGTGACCTTTTTCAGCTGTAAGAAGCCATGGATTTTGGACTTATTTTTTTGTGTTTGCCAATCTGAGCCCTCATGTTGCTGGCACCAGGGTGACCATTGGGATGGACAGGCAGAACAGCTATGTGCTTTGGTAAGACTGACTTTGGTTCCAGCTGAAATCAATTCCACTAGTTCCAGGAATGTCTTTTTTTGTTGACACCGAAGATATGTTGTTGAAGCCAAAACACCCAGCAGATGATATTTACCTGTACTGAGGAAAAATCCAGGAAGAGTGGCAGAGTGATGCCTGAATGACTTGTCTTAGGCCTCTTGTGAGAGAACCCATGCAAATAGATTCTTGTATATTTTAAAATATAAACTAGCATCAAGTCAATTTAGACAATATTTTAATTATTCCACTGTTTGCTCTCAAAGACAAGTACAAAAAAAAAAAAAAGGAACATTGGGAAATACGAAAGAAGTTGTAAACACATTTTGTCTGCTGCAGGCTTCTTCTTGTCTTTCCTATTGATGCTATAGACATAGTTTAAACCTTTTTTTTTCTTTTTGTCACAAATTATTTTATAGACTTCTGAAAAAAAAATCCCAAACAGGACAAGAATGCTATGCAATTATCAGTGTACCGGAATAAATATTTTTCCTCACAATGTAAGCCTTGCACTCTAAGTATCAGATTCAGGATCACAGGATGTTGATGTTATGGAGGTTGTTTAATTAGTCACAAATAACATGGAAGAAGGACGAAACTTTGTGCCTATCTACTGTTAATTATAAATAACTTGATTTCAATTTTTATTTGCACCGTATTTTATTGGTTTGCCAAACAACATTTACAAATGCAAGTTTGGAAGGCAGTAGTTGGCCATGAGAAGGTACTCAATTTGCCTATCAAAGAGAGGTAAACCTGGTAAACCTCTCTTGGTGGTTTTTAAAGGTACTTCCTCCATTGATTGTGTCAGCCTTTTTGACACTTCCGTTGTGAAGCTTTAGCAGTGCTTTAAAATATACATGCAAGTTAGAGAGGCCAGATTCCTGCCTCCTGCTTGCTTTTCACAGCATGCATATGGCTTTGGTTATTTTTTTTTGAGGAAGAAAGATACGATCAGGGCAGGTTCAGATATTCCTAAACTAGTGTTCACCTGAATCTGACAAGGAGATGCAGAAGTACAGATACAGAGCTACAGCCTTGTTACCAACAACAATCTTATTACTGTACTTGAGCGTTATCAGCACCTGAGCTCTGCTGCTGCCTGTGTCTACAGATTTGGCCAGGGAAAGTGCAGTACACAGATACTTGAACTGACCCTGGAAACAGCCATTATTGGCTGACCAAATTACCACAATTTGTGCAGTTGGTTCTCATTAGCCATAATGTGAACATGCAGATCTCTCTATTCAGGCTCAGTAATGCCTCTCCCTCCTGTGTGGGAATTTTTGTGCTACTCTTGGCAAAAGTAGTGCATTGATTTCCAAGTCTCTTCAGAAGAAACTTCAACATGTATATGAGAGGCATGAGAAGATGATGATGGGACTGTAACAGTAATGAGGTATTTTAAAGTTAATTTTCTTCCCTTTACTTCCCTCCATCCTTTCACATCTCCTCTGTAAACTCCCTGATTTAAGGAGCTCTGAAGTCATAGAACAATTATCACCCCATACCCCCTCTTCACAACTACTCTCAGGAATGCAAAAGTGTTTTGTATCATCATTGCACCTCACCTTTAGGCAGAGAAGCTGTCCTTTGCAATCACTTATACAGAAAGGAAAATAGTTTTCTTGGATTTGTGTTATGCAGTTAAAGCATGGTGATTACACAGATATTGTACAATTGTTACTGGCTGTGTCATTTTTATAGGCTGAACAATTCTGTTTCTCCTACGGTGAGGCAACTTGCATTAAAGCTAGGGGCTAAGGCTGTCATCTCTTGTGACTTTTTGGCACAGAGGAATGAAGATTATTCCTCTGGAGGAAGTTGCTTCTCAGTATTAGTCTGTCCTTTGTTTTCTGTCTGTATAGTTCGCAGATGCAGCAATGTGAGATCTAATGCAGATGCTTTGTTCTGTATCTTACAAGACTGAGTAAAGTCAGATGGCTACTGTGTAGAGGATATGATCTGATTATAACTTCCACCATTTGGTCTGCTGTGGTGCCTTGAGATCTCAAGACCTTTAACTTCATAATAGAAATATTTGAACTGAATGTGGTAAGACAGGAAGATGGACTCTTGATGTTGACTTTGATGCTGTTGTGGTAATAAAAATAATAATACTCAGCAGACCATCAATATTAAATATTTTCCCATGACAACGTGTAATATTATCTGTAGTGGAAAATCACCTTGCTCTTTGGCTTGTCATATTACAAGGACCTACTTTATGTTTGGGTAGTTTATGGTTTACATTTCTTCTGGCCTTACTCTTGGTGTCAGCCTTCAGCAGATGCTGGAAATATGAGGTATAATACAGAACTATGGGAAATCCTCACAGCTGCCTGCAGCTTCAGAGTGGATCCACTCTCCAGTCCCTTTGAACAGAATTTGCTGAAGTAGAACACTGAGGCTGCCATTCTAAAAAGCTATAAAAAGAGTATGACTATGTATATGCATAGAGGGGGTAATAATAACTATTTGCATTGCATTTTCTGTTTCATATTTAGAACAATTTGCCATTCAGAAAATCTTTAGTTTTCCGATTTCCTCTCTTTCCTTTAAAATACAGAAAGCATGCACAAAACTTTAGTGTTGTAACAAGCTTATTATTTCAGCTGCACTCCCAAAACTTTCATATTTTAGTCAGAATTAGTGTTATGTCTTAAGTATTTGAGATAAATCAGCACCAGGGTCTCAACCATGTATACACTGATGCTTTGTAACATCTATGTGACATTGGCTTTTAGTCCTCTACTTCTGTCTTGAAAGTGGATGATTGCAGTGGAATCTGAGGGCTGTGTTCCTCGCCCTCATTTCAAGCAACAAAAATTCTGAAATAAAGGGAAGTTTGACTGTTTGGTTTGCCTTGGCACCTTAAAAGATTATGTCATTAACCTTGATGGAACATTTAATAACACCAGTTCACATTCAAAAATGTCTGGAGTATTTCTGACTCCTTGTCAGAGCATTTTGGGACAGGACACATTTAGGCAGACTTTGAGCTTCACAATCAAGTGTAAGCATCCCATTAATGCTCATTATTCTCTGAGAAGATTGATAGTGCTCGCCGACCTCACCGCCCATTTTACAAGAAGGAGAATGTTTAAACAATTGGTCTCCAGGAGAAGACCTGACAAGTTCTTTGTAGCCTGTCAGGTTGCCGTGCTTTGGAAAATGATTGAGCATGAATGATTTTCTCTCTGAGCCTAATGCTTGTGGGAAGGTTGGCAATGGATACTGCAACATTATTGTAACATTTCAGAATCTTTTGAAAGAAAAATATGACAGTCTGTAAGAATTTATTGTTAGCTTTTATTTCCAAACAGAAACCCCTATATTTCAAGATCCCTTTGAATCCTGTAGTCTTTGTCTCACCCTATTGTACTGTATCATAACAGGTAGCAACTCCTGTTGCTGCCTTCACCTCTGTGAAGTGACTTCTGTCGTATGCCTCCCATGTTATTGCAAAGGAGAAAGCCAGGCTTGTGCTGGCATCTGTGCAAGAGTGAGGAATGTATAACAGTATTATATCTGGCAAGTCATATGGATGCCTTGTTTGATCACATCAATCACTGGCTTTGCGGCTGAGGCTTTTTAATGATAGTACCAAGCACATTCCAGGAATCTGACTGAAACAGAAAAGGCTGGACCCAAAAGGATTTTCTGAGAATCTAAATGTGTCTCACGCAGAATTCAGCAGCCAGTGCACAAAGCTGTGATGAGGAAATTGTTGTTCATCTCCTTCCTAGCCAAGGAAGGGCAGTATGAGCTCTGCTGTCTTGGACTACAGAATTTCTTGGACACCTGCAGTCTGACTTCTGTGAATGTAAAGGCTCTGTGATTCTTGCACTTAAGTGCCATTTGGATGCAAAGCTGCTTCTCCTTTACCCTCTGGAACACTGCTAATCTGATCTGAACGCACTGAGCTGCTCAGGCAGCAAGGAGCAAATGTTGGTTTAGTTTCTTAGTGAGCCAAACCTTCCAACTCTCAGGAAATTGTCTGGTACCACTTGGTAGGAATAGCTCAGTAAGGAGAAGTGAAACTTCTCTCTTACTTCCTCTCTCCATGTAAAGCAAGCTCACTACCATACGAGAAGGAACTACGGTGGTCCCAGACTGAGCTGAGAAATGTTCATCTAATGTCATTAAAATTAATCTTTGGAGCAGGAACTGGCATTTGCACTCTCTTTGGTGTGTATTGCATCTATAAAATACCGTGTTTCTAGTTTTTAGGTGTCATTGTCTGCTATGAGGTGGTATAACTGTCACAGATGAAAAAATTGATTTAACTGTGGATGCCATGAGGGGGCAGATAAGTGGATGCACTCGTGCTTGGGTGAGTGTCTCAAGTTGAGCCACTGAACTCTTTAACAGAACCCTGCTACTTGCTGGCTGCAACCACCATAAGTTGCTTGTAAACTTTGGTAGCATCTGGGCTAAGCAAAAGTGTCTTGTCCTCTGCTCTTCAGCTAAGAGAAACATGAGAAACAACAATTGGGTGTCCGATCACACACTTCTGTGTGTAGACTATTTAGATCAGGAAAACTCAGGGCTTGGAGTGCTGGAAAGAGGAGGTGATATCAATAAGTGTTTCTGAAAAGAAACACATCTCTGAAAGAAGAAAGTAGCTGGAAAGATTAAGAACTTGGTTGGAAGAAAGATCATGGAAATGATCCCAAACACCAAAGATCTCACAAAGACCCAGCTGGAGATGGATGCCAGGGGACACCCAGGGACCTTGTCTTGTAGCAACCAACATGGATCATGGTGAGCAGTGACATGGTAGGAACTAAGCTGACTTTCTGCCAGACTGTCCTGAACCAGCAGCAATATTCCTGCTGGAAATAGATGGCAAGGTGTAGTAGCCATGGCAGTGGGGGCAATGGGGGCAGTGGAAGTGTGAGTGCCTCATAATCAAGCAGGGTAAAACTCCTGTCTCACTGGTTGTTAAGTAAACCTCAGCACCCAAATCCTCAGGGAGAAGCTGTTCACTCTGTTGTTGCACTCTGAGTCATGGATCCTGTGGCTGTCGGGGTCCTGGTGACGTGGAGCAGTCTTAAAATTGCAACTCTTCCTTCCCTTAGGGAGCAGGAATTCCCGAAGCTGGAAGGACTTTTGACCACATGCGTTTTGTCTCTGTCATGCATGAGCAAAGCCTACAGCTATTTTGGGCCAGGAACTCATATGAAGTTAGAATTTTCTACTAAAACTGGGTCTTTGGAAGGGCTTATAATTATCTAACTCAATGATGCGACCTGAACTTTTGTAAGACAGATGGTTTTAAATATAAAAATACACTTCCTGTAGATACATAATATATTTTTGACTTATTTCTCCTCTCCTTTCCTATGTGAGTGACAAGTATTTAAGACTTGCAGATACCTCAGTACAAATACAGCACGGCATTCTCCTTTCCTTCACCTCTCTTTCCTTCACCCTTACTTTTATGTCTTACATTTCTCTGATTTGTAATCCCACATATTCTTTTTCACTGTTCTATCATATCCTCAGGTATCCTCTTTCCCTAAGTGCTAGGGGGCTTTTATGAGTGCAAGTTCATTGTCATGGAAGAGTCTGTGAAATACTTCCAATGTCCATGTATACTCTTCATCAAGGATTTAGAAACAGAAAAAATTCAGTGTACTGTCAAAGGAGAAAAGGCATTTATTTTCTTTAGTTACGGAAAATCACTAGCAACAAATTTGGCTTATATATATAATAATGTCATTGGTGCTCTGCAGGTTATTTGATTTTATTTGATTAGATTTCCTGACAGAGGTACGTCTGGTAGAAGTCACAGAACAGGTAAAACCACTGGATTGATGGTGGCATAAGTAATGAGCAGTGCTTATAAGTAATGAGTAGTGTTTTGGTATCAAAAAGAGAACAGAAATAGGCCATATGGGACACTGCTAGTAACACCACTGGAGGTATTTGTGGCATGAGAAGTGTACATGTGCTAGAATTAGGTCATGCTCCCTGTCCAGCTTCTAGCACAAAATTGTCTGACCCTGGCACTTACCCCAGTGCACCTGAGGGAGAGCGATCTGGCCTGGCATCTGTCATCAGTTTTAAATGTTAAAATGGAGATTTATGATAGTCTGTGGAAAAATCAGTGCCTCGAGCAGATTTGCTGTGGTCTGCATTACCTTTCCTGAGGGTGTCTGTGATTCCTGAAAGAGTCTTGGTTGATAGTAAGGAAAACAGGAAATTGGAGGGCATTTATTTGAAAGATTAAAAAAAATCTTACAGGGTTACTCTAGGTAGAACATTATGAGAAGATATATCCCTATAAAGACTCAGAGTACACAAGTTTAATCCCAGTTTTGAGAGGCCCTGGAGATTTTTTCACTCCTGCAGCACAGACCACAGGTCAGCAGCTGAAATTATCTTGGTTCTTCTAACTGACTGGCTACTTGCCATCTCAAAAGTATTAAAACCTCCTGTTCTCTACATATAGCAAGTGACTTCTCAGCCTCCTTATAGGTTGAACATTTTATGTGTTTACTGGTAAACAAAGTGAGCCAGGAGATGGCCTCTGGCTGTGAAACCAGCTTGTACAGCTTGCCTTGCATCCTTTGGGTGATGCTCTTCCTTTTTTTAAAACAAGGCTACACACACCTAGCTAAAACCTTGTATGAAACAGCTTTAATATTTTAATACTATGAAAGAAAGTTTGCCAATGCTCAGATGTGTATACATGTGCCCAACAGGCATATGTTTATCTAACCAATGTCTCTGGACCTTTTCTAGAGGTATTCTTTAGCCAGCTAACATGTAAAATATACCTGACAAGGTCTGTTTGTCCCATATTAGGGATATGGGGAATGCCAGGACAATCTAAACATAAGGATAAATGGGCAGATAAAAGCTGTAATAACCCACAGGTGCAATGTAGGGTGTGTATGCAGCATGGGAATAGACCTTATTGATATCTTACATCCTTTGTTGGATTGGGATTTGAATATTAGATGCTGGGATTACCATGGTTGATAAAATTTAAGATGGTAGGGAGGCAAATATTATGTGTTTCATCTGTGAAGAAGCTTCTCCGTGAGTTCTGTTACTAAAGCTCTCGTAGAATTAATCAGATTTCTATGTTTTAACTGCACAAAGGATGATATATGTATTATAAATATTTCAACACTTTTTTCTTTTGTTCCTGCAGTGTAACATGACATTTATACTATTTATTGCCCAACTGATCGTACGTCTTGTAAAACGGTGTGATCCTCTATAACAGGAAGTCCTTGTGGCCCTAATGTCAATGATGCAGCTGAAGAAATTGTCTTTTTGCTCACAAAAGGAAGCTTCTGTGCAGTGGAAAATCACAATTGTTTTGGATTTTTCTTCTGCAGATCATGTAGCGTTGAATATATAACAATGAATGGATAACACAGCAAAATATTACACCCTTTTAAGATGATTAAATGAATGCCTTCTCTGACTGATGAACAGCTTAATGCTAGAAATAACTTAGGAGGCTTTTTTATGTCAGCTTGCTTGTAGAGAGAGTGTGGCAGTGTTTTAAGTAGTGCAGTATGTTCTGTGAGTTTGGTGCAGTGCAGCAAGCTTGTATAATATTAGCATCATCTTGATGTTACATTTGGATCTTAGAGAAATGGAAAGCATCCAGTGTTTTGCCTTTCTTTTCTGTGTCTCTACCCCATATCTTCTTTTCTTAAAAATAAAATTGCAGCTTAACAAATGAGTTCCAGTACAACGTTGCTACCAGCAAGCCCACCATTTGCTGGGGTTTGATTTTTGTGGAGATGGTTAAAGAGTTTTGAGAAAACTTTGGGATAACCCTTGGAAATCACAGATCTAAGTCCTGTTTTAGTCCCATGTAAGCAGGGAATACACGGTAGGTTGGCTTTGTGTTTTTCTTAGTTTGATATTCTTAAAAAATAGTTTTAGGGTCAGATCCATTCATTGTCAAGTATTATCAAAATCCCCAGAGCTGGTAGTTCTTGCAGTACTAACATTTTATACTTTGCTTTCTCTAAAATCTTTGGAAACATCCATGTAACACATTTTCCTTTTGCTACCAGGTTTGATATTTTCTCACTTGCATTTGTTTTAGTGTAATAGGACTCTACAACCAAATTCTTGAATTCTGAAATATGAAGCTCTTAAAAGTGTAGACGTCTAGCTTCTGTATTTGAGATTTTTCCTGCAGTAAAGGTGTGTTTTTCCAGGCCATTTTCTGTAGATCTGCTTAGTCCCATAGTAATCTTTTCTGCTTACTCATAAAGGGGCAATCTAATTTAGATGGCTGCTTCTCCTGAAAGATATTTTTTTTATCTGACAATTCTACCCTGATTTTTTGGAATGAAGTAATCTTTTTCATAACTGAGGACTAAAAATGATGAATGATTTAATTTATAATTTATTTGTCCAAGCAGAATAAAGCTGGTTTTGGGTTTTTTGGTTGTTGTTGGGGTTTTTTTTGTTTGGTGNGCTTATTTCAGAATTAATGCACCTAAAACACGGTCAGCAGTCACCTTTGTTATTTTCCTCAGTTCCTGCCATGATCATTAATTAAACTGCATCTTTTAAATGTAAATATACTGCAACAAAGTAAAAGTGTGCTATGACCATAAATCTCATGGGTGTTGTTGCTAGGCTCTTTATGCACACTGTGATTATTCTGCAGCTCTTAGGAGGGGTAACAGTGATGCAGTAATTTATAATCTCAAAAAATATAATTTACCAATCATAAGATTCAAATGTCTTTCAATAATAAAATATTAGGGATGCCAAATGAATGGCAGGAGAAAGAGAAATGGGTCAGATAGGATCCTTCTGGTATATTGAATTTATCGCTATATGATATTTTATATAGGCTGTTACATATTTTCAATCACTTTGTCAGCCTCCTCTCTTCCTTTTTTAATTTTCCTCTCTCTTTTTAAAAAAATCTATGTATTATTTCAAGTCCTAATCTCCTTCTTTCAGTTTCCTGAATTTAACTACTACCTGCAGAAGCAGCAATTTCTGATTCAGTTCATAGTTACGTAGTTTCTACTAAAGAAAGTTCATTCTTAAATGATTCCTGTAAATTAGTTTTCCAGCAGAAAATGAGTCTTGATGTTGGATGCTGCACCAAAATCTGATGATGCAAAGACATCTGGGCTAAGGCAGAAAGGAGATTTAAAGCTGACTTTTTTCTTCTGAACTCATTCTGCTCTCCCACACACATACATGCACAATTTCTCTCCTCTGCCTCCTAGTACATTTGCCACCTCCTTTCTTTCTTACTTTTTTTTTTTTCCTCCCTCAATAAATTTCTAAAAACTGGAATTAGAGACTGGTTACAGTCATGTTGCATTCATTGTAAAAAGGTTTGATGACCCTGCACAGAGAGCAAAAATCAGCATTTTTCAAAGGACATGGCATGCAATAGTAATGAATAAAAAAACTATTGAAATTCCTCTCAAACCTCTAATCTCTATTTTTGATAGCTTTTTATTCTCAAAGTTTTCATTTAAGCCCTTTTTTTTTTTAATGGACATGCCTTATATTTCTAGTAATTTCAACACTGAGTGTAAAGGATAATGAATATAAGGACAGTCGCTGTTAAAAAAGACACGTTTTTCTCAACTGTACTTGGATATGTTCACTACAGGATGAAAACCTCATGCTTTCTTTAGCTGAGATACTGCAGAGCCCTAGTGAACGTAAGGGGGTTTTATACTCCCAGATAGAATACAGATCAAAGGATAGATTAGGGTGGAGCCTGGAAGTCATAAGTATTTTTAAAACTACCAGAGTCTAGTCTTCACCAATACTTAATCTCAGAGGTAGTTACCACAAAAGTACAGATGGGTTTGTGCTGAAAAAAGGCTGTGTGAAAGAAATAGAACCTGTCTGATATTCAGAAAACTTGTAAATGTTAGCAGCCTTGAATGCAGAGGCTTGGGAAGAGCTGCTGACTATTCTAATGGCTCCTTGCTTGGAATGCCACCTTTGAAGGTATTGTGCTTGTCTGTCCCAGAGGAAGGACCCAGCTGATGCAGTTACAACCCCCAAAAGTGTGAGTTAAGTGCACTTACTTCACACTGCCATTCAGAAAGGTGATGCTAGATGTTTAGAAAGAAAGCTTTAAAAATGCCACTAAGATCTCTTCCCAAGTGCTTGTAGTTTCTAGAGGTTGAATTCACGTGTTTCTCAACCTCTGGATTTCTCAGTTGCAGTATTTTTTTTTTCCTTTCCAAGCTCTCTTAAGGAATTTTGTCATCCTCTGAAGAAATAGCAATTTTTTTTCTGTGTCACTTAAAGGAATTAATTTTAGGAAGACTTTTGCATTACTAAATATCTTTGTTTCCTTTGAGATTTTCAAGATTTAAATGTTTGGCATCTGCTGGCCCTTTTTCGTGGTTGTCTCTTTTTGTGGTACACAGCAAAGACTTAATATTAATTAGATCATGGCAGACAGACTGATATGATGGTTAAGAAGAGAAAACCTTTTGCTATTATCTAAGACATCGAGATGTGTGGTATAAAAACTAGATGACTCCTCCATTGTCTGATCTCAGCCAAACTTCCTAGTAGTATTTTGGTGCAAGTAAGGCTTCAGGTCTCTGAGACACAGTTCATATAAACATGGCTAAAGATCTGGGGACTTCCAGACAATATACCTCCAGTATTTTATGATATCCATTCTTCAATTTATTTCTGAGAGAAAAATGCTTCTCTAATTAGAGTGGACAGAGATTTTCCTATTCGTTTGTCCTGTGACCATTTGGAAGGCTCAGTCTATCAAACCTTTGTAGAACAACATGAAGCAGTTCAAGCATTTAATAAATCTCCTCTTCAAGGTAAAATGCAGCCTGAGAAGAATGTTTTGGATAAAAATCAGCTACAAATCTTTAATGAAGAGAGGCTCTCCTCTCTCATTTTGCTCTGAAATGTGACAGTACTGTGAAGCAAAGGAACTGAACAACTCTATCTAGTAAAATCTGGATTTTTGTTCCTTCATTTGTACTCTCAAGAAATTTTCATCCAGTCTCAGCAGGCCATGTGCAGGAGTATGGGAAGATAATTTGTACTCTGGTGCTGATTTATTCTTAGTCACTAAGAAGATGCTGGAAAGAAGGTGCCAAATTAGTGAGCAAAATGGGCACCCCAGTGGGTATGGGCTGAATGTAAGTTTTGTGGGAGAACTGAGGTGAAAGGCTGCAATTAAACATGTCCCCCATTTCCAAAATTGGGACTACAATTTGGATGCTGAATGACCTAACAAAAAAGAGATAGTAAATTCTGAAGAAACCACAGACGTTTGTGCCCAAAATTTGAATTCTGATTTATATTTTTATTTTGGCTGGCCTTTCTTTCTTTTCCCCAAAATACCCTGCCATTCAAAGTTGAGCAGTGTATATTTAATTTGAAATAAATATGGTGTTACGTATTGTATAACTAGATCTATACTGAAATTTAACTATACTCTAAGCCTAAATTTCCTCTTGAAATTTATAAACAGATTACTTAAATATGAAAAGATAAATAAAAATTAAACATATCCAATATTAAAGGCAGGTATATTACAGAGGTAAATGCAACATTTTCAGGGTGCAGAATCTCAAGTCTATTGAGCATGAGGGATGAAAGAAAGAACATCTAAAATTATTAAAGTCTACTTTTTTGATATTACAAAAATATTCTTAGTCAATCTGTTCATATTTATATTCAGTGCTACCATGGTGGTAACATCACACTGGTGAGTCAAAGTACAAAAAGAGAAGCTTTACTTTTTCAGAAGTGAGTAGGAGAGAAGTTTTCATGCATCTGCAGGGAGAGCAGTAAGACTTACTGGAGTTTGTGCAGAATAAATTTCTCAATCGCTTACGAATGACTGTCAGATGTAGGGCAGCATGCAAAAAAAGCAGATCACAAACCCAACCCCAGCACAGCTCAAGAAGAGAACTCTTGAAACTTTTGCAGTAATCTCATTATAAAATAAGAAAATACAGTATGTAATAAAGAAGCTTCTGGAGTATGTTGATTTACTATGTATTATGCATAATTATTCATACTGATGAATTAACTATGGTAAAAAATTAGGTACTTCTGTTTGCCACAAAGTAGGATAGAAACTTTATGAATAGTCAATCATGTAACACTCCTTAAAATTAATTACTTGTTTGAAAGGGTATATTTTTCTCTATGACCACTGATGCCTCAGACCAAGGAAACACCAAAATGCTTCCAAATTATTTGTTATTACATAATCTCAGTGAAAAGAATATGTTGCTTCCTTGGTTATACTTTAAAATAATTAGGAATATCTTAAAATATAAGAATGCATACTGTATAAACTGCTTTCAGTTTTGACAGGGTATCTTCATCTGCAGCTAAGAATACTTCTATTTGTAGACACTATTTGTAGACACTACATTGTCTAGAGGTAAATGAAATTTAGGATGAGTATTTGTTTCCAGGTATTTACCAGCTTTTTTGCTGCAGCATTCAGCAAAGCCAAACATAATCAGTTGAAAGCTGTGTAGTAAAAATTTTTATTTCCTTCTTGTTATCAACTCCAAAAGAGTCAGACCTGTTTATAATCAATGAAATTTCCTCTGGCCTCTGTCACACTCTTCAGCCCACAGTCAAAATTATATAAAAATATTTTCCAAGTGGTTTAAATAGTTTTCTACTTTGTATGAAGACAGCAATTTTAAAGTCCTTAATAAAAGACAGAGATGAAGAGATGCTGCCAATGACATAATACTAATTTCTATTTCTGTCACAGTATATTTGAAGTTTTTATGAAGGAATTTGAAAGCTAGATTAAAAAACCCTATTTTATACATGACAAAGTTTCTGACAGAATATAGTCACCTGAAGAGTTAATGATAATAAGTCCTTCCCAAAAAAAAAAAAAAAAAAATCCTGGGGTTTTTTTTTTCAGTATATACATATTGTGAAGCAGCAAGACACAGAGACTTTAATTCTGCAGTATATTAGTGCATATATGTCTACCTCCAAACTGAAATTTCAGCAAGAAAATTTACCGTAACTTTATTTAGCCACTTGCTCTTGTCTTGATTTTAGTCATTCTGAAATCATGATGTTCAGTCTTGCCTCAAACACAGCAGTGGAAATTTATCTAAAGAGATCTGGACAGTTTGCACAACCTGCTGAATATTGATTCTGTTAAGGCTGAGCTCCCAATTAAAGTTCAGTTTTTCATATGGAGAGTTCTATGAGTGAAGAAACATGTATTAAAATAAATTAAAACTGATAAGTGCTACTTTAAGTAATAAATTTATTTATTTTTAATTATTGAACTCTCCGTTTGGAAGATTTAGAAGTGTACATTTCAGGAAAAGTACATGTTATATGGCATTTCTTGGACAGATCGTGTTTTATTTCATTGTCTTTTTCCATCCAAGGAATATTTTCCTTCCAGTTTGACCTTATCAAAATAAGAATTAGTGGTAAATTATTATACTGGGTAAAATCCGATAATCAATAGGAAAATCTTCCTCAGGCCTGACTAGATGCAATAAATATCTCCTGGCAATGATAGAAACTGATGTTTAAAAGGAAAATACAAAATTGGTGTTGAGCTTTTATCTCCAGTAAAAATAAAATGAGACCATCAGCTAAAGGAACTCATCAGATATACAGCATGCAAAATGCAGATATGCAGCATACAGATAGCAAAAGGAAAGAAATAATTTATTTTTAATGATAAATTCTCATTTGTTTGATAGCAATTTAAAAACAAAATGTAAATGTTGCTGTACAAACAAAAGCCTTCTTTGAAATGCTGTTTCTTTGGGATGACTTCATGCTGAAATGCATCACTATTTTGATTCATTTGAAATCTATTATTTTATTAACTGATTATTTATGCCTTTTATGCAATTTTCTTCTAAAGAGGTTTGGTGCTAATTTGTTTCTTGTAGCATTACTGTTTAATTAGGCAATCAACTTTGTGTCTACCTGCTGGTGGAAAAAAAAGAAGTGACAACCAATGTGTTAATTTAAAACTGCAAAATATCAACTTGAACTAAAAACCCCAAATGGGCTTAAAATACAGCTGAGGATTGTTTATGGTGAGATTTTTATGTCAGCACAATTCCATTGCTGGGGTATAATCCACGTTTTCTTGCGTAGACTATAACAGAAAATTTTCAAATAATGCATTATTTAACTTGGTAATCCTTTTGAGACTTGTAAAATCCCTGAAAATCTCATGTTTAAGTTTGACCAGATTTTTCTTCCTTTACTCAAGTCAAGTAATGTCTCTTATCCTTTAAAATTCTTACAGTAATCCCTGAGATCACTTGCAGGATAAAGTGATGCCTATTCTCCTAAGAATGTGAGAATTCTCAACATAATGTCCTTTGGAAGGTGTAGCACATAAAATCAGCAAATTTCTTCAAAAGAGAAGAGCTTAAACATGTCAGCAGCATACGAACAATTTAGGGACTTCTGAGACAACATATGGAGTCAATTCCCTAGTTGTGGACCTGTTTTAAAAAGAAAAAAGTCCTGGTAACATTTTTTTTTCCTGTATTGAGAAACCTGAAAAAACATCAGCAAGAGCAATTATCTTCAAAAATCTCAAAATGCAGTTGATAATGGGGATAAAAATAGTTCTCCTGCAGTTAAGAAAAGTAGAGAGGACTTGAGTGTGCCCAAAACACTTCATGGTGTCTCACTCCTATCAATGAATGGATCAGCAGAAGGAAGATGAAAAGTGACCTCAGTCACTATTCCTATACCATTGCAAAAGTTAAAATGACNAAGAATTTTTATTAAGCAAGGAGCAATTGTGCTACTTTATTACTGGTTTGCAATGGCATTTCTGGCTTCAGGAGCTGCCACTGTGGCAGTAGAGAAGTAAAGAGCTTTCTCTGTTCTGGTATTTAAATTATTTTTTCAATTAAGGATTTAAAAAAAACCCAGTGGTTTAAAAAGAAATCATTTATACAATTAAGCATCCCACTGAAATGGGATCTTTCGTTCTTCTTTTTGTTGGATACTTCAGTAACCTTTGTCAGCTTTGCAAAGCTTAAATCTTCTCACAATTTGTTTCAGTTATTGGCCTAATTAACAATACAGCTTTACATGATTGAGTGATCAGTGCAAATTAGATACCAACAGGGGCCACTGACCTAATGTGCAGACAATCCCCAAACTAGATCCTCAAAATTTTTAATGACTTCAGAGTGTGGAGTTAGCACCATATAGCACTGTGTGTCTGAGCCCTGGGGATAAAAATAGTTCTCCTGCAGTTAAGAAAAGTAGAGAGGACTTGAGTGTGCCCAAAACACTTCATGGTGTCTCACTCCTATCAATGAATGGATCAGCAGAAGGAAGATGAAAAGTGACCTCAGTCACTATTGCTATACCATTGCAAAAGTTAAAATGACGTTTTGAAGTGAACTGTCCCTTTCTTTGGGAAAGGTCAGCCTCTTTATGATGCTCATTTTACTGTAAAGGGGAGAGGAGAAGTAACATTAAATTTGCGTATTTATAACAAACGAAAAACTGAAAAAAAAAATCTCTGAGCATCTGTNGTAACAAACGAAAAACTGTTTATGTTTCTGATGGAAAAAAAAATCTCTGAGCATCTGTAATTATTTGGTGGACTATTACCTTAAAACTGTTCACAGGTGTTGATGACTAGTACCCATCAGGGGGCAGAGCCAAGGGTATTTGCAAAGCCAAAGCGAAAGCCAAGTGGAGCTCTTGGCTCTGCTCAACTCCTTTCTAGGACTTATTTTGAGAAATACCAGGCCTGATAACATTGGATTAAGGTCAGGAGCATTTCTGCTCTTAAATTTGAGGAGGAGGGATAGGAAAATACTCTTTAAAATGCACGCAAGAATGCCAGTTTGTTTTTTGTCTGACATCTGCCTATGATGGTCTATTTTAAGAATAGCTAGGCTGTGTGCTGTGTAAAATTGTGGTTTGGTTTGCCTTGTTAGAAACTTTACATTTTAAGCAGCTGTTTGAGCTGCTTACCTTACAACCTTATAAGAGTCATGCAGAATGTTCTTCCCTGACTTCCCACAGGTGAAAACTGGCACAGTTCACCAAGCCCACATTTACCCAGGAAATACCTGGACCACCAAGTTTTTGCTGACATTTGAAAGCATTAATGACATCAGGGTTGTTTTGTTCCCTGATATTAGATGAAAGATTGACTCAAGTCCCATTTGTTAAAAGGTTTTCTTGGCATCTGAAGCCAAAATATTGTTTGTAACACTTCAGAGTGAACAAGTGTGCACTTCAAAACACAGACATAGGGTTGTCTTTCATTTTTTGCCCCTGTGTACAGCCTCACAAAGTGAAACAAAGGGAGAATTATTAGAAGAGGCTTCTCATGATTTCCATTTATTTATTTATTCATTTTTTCATTCATGTATTTTGAAAAGACTCTATTAATTTCATTTGTGCATAGCAGATAAAATTAATTCCTGCACTGCAGATAATAGCACATAAAGGTCATCCTCAGAATTGTGTTTCACTTTGGCATCTTTATCATGCTTTGAAGATAATGGTTTGATGTTGTTTGTACACTGTGGAGTGCACTTCTATCCCTTGGGAAGCATACTGAGAAAACAAATAATAGTAACAGGATGGTACAGCATAGCTGTTCTGCAGTGTTTGTCCCTGCTTTAAGTGTCTCAGCTGTTTAAAGCAGTGCCTGATGACAGTGCAGAGTTCCTCAGTCCGTAAACATGAAGGTATCGATCTGAAGACACTGAAATTGATGTATCTGTGTGTGAGAAAAGGGATGTGGTATTCTGGCAGCTATTAAATTATTCACAGTGATTTGTTGCTGTGGTGCATTTCTGCAACATTCCTCCTGTGCATCCTCTTCTCACCTAGTGCTGGAGTAGTCAGTTTTCAATGGGTATGGGATCATAGAAGGGCATTTTGTTTATCAAATGTTTTCCCCACACACCGTGCAGGCGTATAAATGAGGTTGCTTGGGAGAAAAGTGTTAGATTTCATCAGTGTTCACGCAGAATTGTTTCCTGTGGACAATTGCTATGGGTTTAGTAATGGTCACAGAGCATATGCTTCAGCTTCCCCACATTGAACTGGGTGACAAATGAGGCACATCGTCAATGAAGATGCAGACAGCAAGCAGCATGTGTCCAGGGCCTGCTTTAGGGGAGATTCCATTTTTTCTTTTCATATCTGTGAGCAGGGCCAGGTTTAATTGTCACAAGATGGAGTTAGCCGGGCCTCATCAAGATTTTTGGTCCCAGCGTGGGCCCGTGTGGGTCGTGTGCTGGAGGTGGTCTGACATGACAAGGCTCCGGGGCCAGGCGAGGTGCCTACGTGTGCCCGTGCATGTAATCCCAGCCCTGGCTGTGGTGTGGCTCTGCTGCCTCTCCCTGTTGGCTGCAAAGCACCTGGGAGGTGATGAGCTGCCAGGACTGGGGCAGGGAAGGGAGAAGATGAGGAACGAGGAGTGCTATGAGGAACTCGGGGGTCGGAGCTTGGTAAGAGCTCAAGCTCCCTTTCTTCTTCTTCTTGAAAACTAGCCCCTGATGTCTGTTAGAGGCATGTTGCTGCTAAGAGGTGATTGTATGGCTTAGAAAAGCATTTTTTGGATGCATGTAAAGAAGATGAGAGAGGAGAGTGGCCCCATGTAAGCTTATCTTCTCATAAGCAGTCTGTAGAGTTCAAGAAATTTCTGACCTGTGAAACAGCAACAAGTCTTAATTTTAAAGATGCTCTTTTTCAAATAAAATCAAGAGTATATATTTTAAGTCATCTGGGAGGCTTGGTAGTTTGTTAGGAATGGTAATGATGTTTGAAAACTTCTCCTTGTAGATATTGCCCAATTCAGAACATTTAATGCTGTCCAAAAATCTAAGTAATTTATCCAATATCTTATTGAAACTGTGTTGATTTGCATGCAACTTTCACTAGAAAGGTGCCTACTTACTTTTTCATTAATTGACAATTAATGTTCAAAGTATGGTTTAGAGAAAGAACTGGAGTCCTGACAGTAGTCATAACTACAACATGTTGGTGGACTACTGCAAAAGGCGTCTGTTTATGGCCATGTAGTTGTGGGGAATGTGACAATCTTTTCCTCAAGGTCACATTTGGTCCTCAGAGAAACTGAGATAACTCTCAGTACATCAACCCAGTATTCAAATAATGTGGCTTGCAAAGAAACTCTCTGTAGAGAAATTTAAAGAGAAGAAAACACCATCTAGTGCTTACTAGAGCTGTTGTGGGTGATGGTATAGGTTCTTTCCTGGAATATGCAAGCTATTATTTTGGTTTAAGCCCAGCTGGCAGCTAAGCGCCATCAGCCACTCACTCAACCTCCCTCTCTCCACCCCTTGCCCTGGTGGACAGGAGAGGAGAATCAAAAGTGAATTGAGGGTTTAGGTAAGAATAGTTTAATAATTGAAAACAAAGTAAAATATAATAATAATAGTAAACAATCTTAATAAAGGTAATAAAAAGGGAAAGAGAAAAAATCCAAACATGATGCACAATACAACTGCTCATGAGTTGCTGGGTGATACAGGCCCTGTTCCTGAACCCAGATTGGCCCCCCTTCCACATAACTCTGGCAGTTTATATACTGGGCATGGTGTTTCACCATGGTGTGGAATATCTCTTTGGCCAGTTTAGGTCACCTGTCCTAACTGTGCTTCCTCCTATTGTTTTGTTGTTTTTTTTTTTTTTTTTATTTGTGGGCCTCCTCAGTGGCAGAGTGGGAGGGAAAAAACCAAAAAAATTCCTTGGTTTACTATGAACTTGACTTACAAAAACCCAAGATATCAGAGTGTTATCAATCTCATTCTGTATCCAAAACACAGCACTGATAAGAAGGTAACTCTATCCCAGCTGAAACCAGGACAGCCATAAAAAAGGTATCCCACTTTGCATTATGAGCGAGTGTTGTATAGTCAGAGGTGTTAAATGTGAAGCATTTAGGGCACATCTGGGTCATCTGCAACCAGGAAAGGATGCAGTATATCCAAAGTACTTGTAATAGGCTGCAAAATAGTTTGAATTACCTCTGATGCCTTTGATAATTACAATGTGATCCTTGGCTATTGATAGCAGTATTTCAAAGGAGACATAGCACTGAGTCTCGAGGATGTTGTTAGTGCTGATGAGATTGCTCATAATCAGTAAGTGGTTCATCATGCTCTTAAAAGACAGTTGGGAAAGCCAGTAGTACAAAAAAAAGCCTCAAAGGAATGGTGTCACTGTGTGTCACATTACTCATATCATTAGATGGATTCTTGTAATAGCTTTTTTTCTGGAAATAATTCTTCCAAATGAGCAATATTTGTGTCATTAAATGCTTGTGCCGTGTAATAGGACCCAGGCTTGAAAAGTGTAAGAGAAAAATTGGTGACATATTTTGAAGCTCAGATTGATACTTCAACTTTTTTCAGTGAAAGGACAATAAGATAAACATGCAATTAGAAAAAATGAGAAAAAAAATTCCAAGAGTAATTTTTTTCCCCATCCTTTATTTCCTACATTTATTTAGAACAGGTTCAGTGTGTTTTGACAGTGGTTGTCTTGCCAATAGACTACTGCTGTCCAAAAGGGAAAAGCACTTCTGCTGTAAGTGCCCCTTCAATTTTGGGAAGTAGCTCTTTACACACTGGTTACTAAACCTAAAGGTAAAAAAAGCCACTGTGTAATTCTGACATACTTTCAAAGATTTTTAAGAGGTCTAACTGTTCTGAAGCAATGAAATGTAGCTGTTCAGGTTGATATGTTCAAGTACGTTCAGGTTGTTATGTTTTTTCCTGTAAACAATTGTACAGAGTGGTTCTTCCAGGGCTTGTTTATGCCCAGTAGCTACTCAGTGACTGGAGAATCTGTACAGTGCTTTCTCCCCATCCATTTCTTAAAAGGAAATTTTCAAATCAAAAGCAGTGCAAAAAAGAGATTATTTTAAAATTCAGAATAACTTAAAAATAACCAGTGATCAGTTGGTTGTTCTGTTTGTTGCCAATTCACAGGCTGCACCCCAAAAAGGCTGTTTGTGAGTGAAGGCCCAGCACTGGCTTAAATGAAAGCTGGGCACTCACTTACCTGTGAGGATCTGAGCCTTGTCATGGAGGGGGAGAAAAGGATAAACCCTTTAAAAAGTGATGTCTTTCAGATACTGTGCATCTCTTGAAGGTGTGCCAGGGACTGTTAACTCATTTAGCGAGACTGATCTGTTTTCTTTTCTTTTCTTATAACTATAGATAAAGGTGCACTTCCTCCTGCAAATCTGCACAGCAGAGCTCATTTGGGCAAAATTTCATTGTTCCAGACCCAATAATTCTCAAGTCTAAAGAGAGACAGTAGAACACAGTAGGTTCAGACTTATTCAACAACACAGGAAGCTGAACTGCTTCCAGAGAGCTTGCTTTGTCTCCTGGCAGACTCCCTGAGACAGGATATTATGGGAGGACACCTCTGTCCCTCCTCCACTGCCCATCTCCAGCCCTTTATATAAGAGATTCTGCACTCTTTTGCTTCTGCAGCAAAGAGGTGGCTCTGTGGAGCCCCTGGGTGGTGGGGCCTACATTCACAGCTTTGTTCCCCAGCAGGGTGTACAGGAGGTGTGAGAATTAAACACAAGGTGACTCCCACAACTGCCCTAAAGCTAGGGATCTGAGACTTCCATGGAGGACCTGTGGCTTTTCATCTGTCCAAGAAAAATACTCCCCTGCAAAACAACACCACAGGGGTGGTCCCACGAGGGGCAGTGGGCAGCACAAGCTCATCCCTGCAGCCCTTCCAGGGGACTGGAATTAGGTCCCAAATCCCAAATTAAATACTGGACTGTGCTTTCTCCAGGGCAAGCAAGGGCACCATAAGTTTTTGATTGCACTTCCTGCTGAACCAGGCAGTTGGCCTGCTCATCACCTTGCTTGCTCCACTCCTTGCAGAAGAAGACTAAGGGTAACCAGCTGGGTCAAGGCTGGGAGGATTTTCTTTGCATCAGCACAAGACAGGCAGCTGTGGTAGTAAGGGAAATTGTGTGAAGCATGCCTAATCTCTCCTAGTCACACGTATCTGCTGATGCCTTAGAAAGGCTTTTAGATACCAAATCCCATTATCCAGCATCCTGGGCAATATATCTCGGACTGCTCTGAGCTCTGCCCCGCCACCAGAGCGCAAGAAATGCTGAAATTCAGGTGCTGAAGCAGTCAGCCCATTCTTGAGGTGATCACAAATAGAAACAAGCGTCTTTATGTTATTTCCAGCCACCCATAATTTGAGTCAGAACTCTTTTCAGTCTGACCTGAAACAGCAATATTACTTTGTATTCTCAATATTATCTTTTCCGTGTTTCTGAATGTGACATTTGTTCCCACTCATATGGAGGAAAGGAATGCATCTGCACCCCAACGTGCCATGGTAAGAGCAGAGGACTCATAAATTCCTAATTTCCTGTAGGGCTCATAAGGCTGACAATAAGCCTTTCTCCAGACCCATGAGACAATATCACCTAATCTAGCACAACAGCTTTTGTCACTGCCATGGCATCAACTAACTCCAGGCTTCATCTTCAGTTTTAACCTTGGAAGATTTACATCTCAGTGAAGTCTTGGATGTGCCAGTTTTCTTCCTAAAAGCTTCTGTCTCCACTAGATGAGGCAATGCTGAATATTTTAGACCCTGTGAGGCTTTTGTGGCTTTACAGCTAGATTGGTCCAAAAAACCTGATGAATTTGTGCTGATAGTTACGTTTAACAATTTATTCTGCTTACTCTGGTGACATCATTATAGCTGTGCCAACACAGATCAGTTGTTACAAGTGAGGCCTTGCCTGCAAGAATGCTGTAAAATGACTACTATTTCTGTACCAGAAAAATCTCGTTGTTAGATTTGGACCGCTTCTGATAGTTGAGATCTGCAGACAGCTGCTCTCTTTTGGAGCAGAGCTCAGTGCTCAACCTTAGGAGGCACATTTGGATTCACTGCCCAGATTTGGTCAGTTAGAAGGTCAGGAATCTCTTTTTAACTATCCCTCTTTATATCCAAACTTCAAAGGTATGGGAAGTTCTTTGGTAAGCACCCTGGAATACTGAAGAAAAAATGAGAGTTTCTTAACATTACCTTGAATTTGATAGGAAACACCCTCCCTTCATTGCTACCTGTATTCTTGTTTTCTCACTAAAGTCTCCAGTCTTTGCAAATAGCAAGATTATAAAAAGCTGAAATTACTTCCTGGCTATCATGGATTTTTAGACTCATGACTGAATTGATGTTACAGTGAGTTTTTAGATGTTTCCATTAGCACAACTTTTCTATTATACTGCAGGTGTTCACTCAGAAGGGATGCCAGTGGCCCTCCTGTTTGATGCTGCAATCTGCAATTGCAGTGAGTTGCTGGATGCCTGGCAATGCCACACAGCAGTTTCTGCCTTTTTACACCCTGGAACAGATACTGATCACCACATTTCCTTCCAAATACTGTCATGCTCAAACCCTCTCTCTTTAACCTTGAAAAGTAAGGATCACACAGACCACTGCATTCTACTGTATAACTCATAAAGAAATCTAAGAAATGTTTTAGCATTTTCTGCACCTTCTTTCACTGGAGTACTTCACAAAAAAGCTTTGTTTATAAACCTTCCTGTGAATTTGGTGGCAAAGTTATATCAAACTGGATGTGCAGTTGGGACACCTTGGAAGGGAACTCCATTTAAATTTGATGATGGAAGGTTTCTAAACTTAATAAGCATATGTAATGGACTTTACATTTTGTGCAATTGGAGTGCTTAGTGATTATTAGATAGCTGTTAGGCAGAGAGTTAAGGCTTAATGTAGATTTCAATGTGTTTGGTTTGACAGACGCCATGCAATTTTTGTGTAATACAGTAACAGTTATAAGCTGATTCAAGCACTTCATGCAGGCATGCTGTCCAAGTTTTCTTATTACAATTATGCATAATAACAATACAGTTATATGAAAATGATAGTGCTTGGGTAATCACAGTACTGGGAGCATTTGCCCTTTATTCTGAAGAGCAGAGAAGTGGAAAAGTGCTGGACGTGGGGAAAGGAAATTGATATTTGCCCTTGCAGAACGCTCTTTTTCCACTGGATTTGCAAACAACTCATCATGACTTTCTGCATCTCAGTTATGCTTCTGTCCAGTTCAGCAGGGGAACTATTTGTGTTTGACATTGGGGAACAGGTCTGAACTTAGAAAAATTAGTTTTGGTTATTCTTGTGGGAGAGTGTACGTAAGCATACAATGGCTTTCCCTGACTGCCCCACTCTTTTCATGTTAAAGTCGTTCTTGGCATTGATCTGGCTAGTCGGAAGATCCACAGGGTATGGGGGGACAAACATGCTGATTATAAACATGCTACTTTCCAGAAAAGCAATATTTTCTGTAGCGCCTTTATTCTCATGCTGAAGGTCTCTTCTGTGGCCCTGGGCATTAGGAAGTTTGCCCATGCCACAGCTCCTTCCAGGCCTCTGCAAAAGATGCTAAGCAATGTTGCCCATGGAGTACATGGTTGTTCAACACCATAAAGCACACAGAGCTACAAAAATGCTCACTTAAGTTTCAAGACTGACTTTTGACCTATGTGGACAGGCTCCTCTTCTAACCTTTTACCCTGCCAAAGTATGCTCTAGATGCTGAGTAAGGGGACCTTACTTGGTGATCAAAAATTTTGCCCACCTATTCCAATTCTTCCTGCAAAGACTGTTGAAACCCAATGCATTAATTGTTGACTCCTCATGAGTAATTTCATCCTATCTGGACTTCTTTTTCTTCAGTGAAAAGCGAAGTCCTCCTTCAGTGAAATTGTACTAAAAATAGATGTTGGCTTATGCTCCAGCACCTCTTTGTGTAACTGCCGAGCGCTGGATACTGAAGTGAGGATGTCTGAACTTCTCCTTCCAAAGAAGCTGCTTAGACCTCCAAAAATAGTATTTAAATAATATATAACATATAAACCCATGTCATTTTTCACCTGGTTAATACTGAGCTCCTATACTTGCCTGTTACTGCATTTAACAAAAAATACAACCCGGTTCTGAATTTTATGTATCATGATTAATTTTTGGCTAGCTTATACTGTTTTGAGACTTTATGTACCTTAGCAGATGGTGTTAAAGTTTCTGTGAATAGTTTAATTTACTTTCTTCCCACCTTCTTAACATTACCCTTTGCTTTTAATTATTTGCTTGCAAACTAGCTGACACAAACTAGTTGAACACACTGATTACAATGGATTGTAGTAAAAATAAAAATTTTAAGATGTCAAAATTTAAGCATTTGACTGTTTTTTAAAGAAAAACTTTTCAAGAATGTGTCAACCTCTTTATTACAGGTTATTATATAAAATAGTAATAATAATTAAAAATCCATTATAGTGTTATATGATAGATATTCCTGAAATTTGGCTGCATATTATCTTGGACACAGTCACACTGAAAGGGATAAACACAAAGATAAACTTTATCACATTCTATTTCTGCAAAAACATCTTTTTGTGTGGGATCCAGAGAGTCGGGGCCTTTGTCAACAAAAACGCTGGGAACAGATTTTCACTCAGTCATGTCATAATCTCATTTTCAGGCATCTAAATATATAACATTTTCCAAGGTGTACAGTATGTGCTATTAATACAGTTCAGAAATAACTGTAGGCATTAATTCTGAAAGTTAATTATTTAAGGCAGAAACAATATAGGTGTGAAGTGCCATTAAATGTACTGCTGGTTAATATAAAAGAAGACTTTTAGGAGACTCTCTGGAGTGCTAGTTAAAGTTAGACAGGGCACTTCATGGTGCTCAAAGTTGTGCTGTGTGTCTCAGACAGTGAATCCAGAATCTGACACAGTGGGAGCTTATAAAGATTGACCACTTTTGAAGTCATGTACATATCAAAGCATATACATTGCATCCAATCATATTCATTTAATTTTAGACAGTAAAAAAAAAAATCATTTTTCTACATACTAAAGTACTGGTAAAAACAAATAAAAATATAAAAAATTTTCATGGTTATGTATTCTAAAAATAGTATTTTTTGCTGCCCTATCTGTTATTAATGGCAATCTCCACACCTTACAATCTTGTATTTCCTGCATCATTTGCTGCAGTATAGAATGTCATGCTTTTAACAAACTGCATCTGTCAATATGTGGAATAGTTTTACAAGGTCTTGTTGATGACAGTGGTGTCTGAGTTTTTAAAAAAATAGCTTAAGAACCTTAAATTTCAGGTGATTTTTTGGTTAATTTACCTGGAACCCAAACCTGAATCCAATTGAATTTTAGTAAAGTAAATAAATAACAAGAAATTAGTGCATTAACTGATGACAAAAACTTATTCCTTCTCTCTTGATTGTAAAATATCCTCATTTTTCTTTCTTTCTAGAACTTTCTGTGCCTTTCCCCAGCTACCTCTTACACTCTTGCAACCTACAACTTTTCAATCTGTTTTTCCACAACCATTACACTGTTCTACTCCTTCTCAGCTCCATTAAAAAGCATCTTCTCAGTTCAGCAGTGAAGCATTAACTTCCTTTACCTGGCACCAGCATCATTTGCCATCAAATAAAAAAATTGGTCCAACTACTTTGATAGAGTTGCACAGGTTTCTGGTTTTATAAAAAAGGAAGAGCTATATTTAGCTAGCATTACATTCACTGAACTGCAGCCTGAAGCTGAAAGCAGTTTTCATTTTGAAGTTCTGTTCTTCCCCAGCTATAGTACTGGCTTGCAATACTGGCTCGACATAAAAAAGACCAAATTCATGCTGGAAGCAGACATTAGTGTCTTCTGAAAATTTCGAAATGAAAAGAAACTCATCTCTGTGTCATCCTTCTCTAAAGTTCTGACTCTGATCTGTCCATCTCCACTGCTCAAAATAGCCCCTTATTGATATGCCAGAATTATTGTCCTTGCCCACCTCAATGGTAACTACACTGTAGGAACATCAGTTGTGCCAGAGCAAGGCTCCAAGTGGTTCTGCAGCCTACAGTGTGTGGTTCAGTTCTTACCTCACCAGTGGGAGTTTTTTCCCCTGCTGCAGAAGCACGAGAACATTATTCTAAGTGTGCCCATGGAAATATACAGGGAAAGCTATAAATATGAACATATTAATTAAATGCTTATATGCTCTGACATTTAAAGACACTCAGTAGTAGTCAAAGCTTATATGGCTGTGAACAACGAAGTCTATTGTAAATTTTTCCTTTTCTTTACAAGGAATGTTGCCCATCTCTTCTGAGCATTCATTTTTCTTTACAGTTGCTATCAAGGGTAAATTAATAACAGTTTTGGCTCCTTTCTGTATAGCTATATAGAGGTAAGATGGGGTTTGTGTTGGTATTTTGACTTGCCCATGGTGGGTTTTTTTTTAGTTTTGCCTGGAGATAAAATAGGGGCTTATCTTAAGTCATTGTGAACATATAGTTGTAGTAGATTCTTCTCATTTAAAGAGCTTCAGATATCTTTTTCATGAACAGGGTGTAGGGAAAAAAAATCACAATTTATCTAAGTAGGAAAAAAAACCCTAAACAAACAAACAAAAAAAGAACAAATAAGAAAGCTTAAATACTATCCTTAGTATCCTTAAATAATATCCTTTGTATTACCTAGGTAATACATGTAGTGGAAGCATTCAGTTGCAAAATCTCTTGTGCTTTAGTATTTTTAAAATGTTAATAAAATGTTATTGGGACATTACTGGTATTTTTATACCCACACGTACCTTTTACTGGTACAGCTGTACCTGTTTTGCCCTTCATACTTGGTCTAATAAAAGACCATGAGTAGTTACAATGAATAATGCATTTGAAAAATGTCCTTCTTTTCCCTGTCTAAGCCAGTCTCATGTTCTTACAGTTTTCCAGCACTTACTTGCCTGTGGCTTTTCCAAGACAGCTGCACAGTATGATAGGCTTCATCCAAAGTAGCGTTTGTTCTTTCATCTCCATCTTCTCAGCCGTTTTCATTACAGTGTCGTCACTGCTTCTATTTACTCAGACAGTTTTTCTTTCTCTTCCTAAAGGTGCATTTAGAAAGGGATTTCAGTATCACAGTCATTACTGAAATCATTAATTTAATCCCTCCTTTAATTTACTAACATGTCTTAATTTTTTTGTAGTTCTTCAGTTTAACATTTACAAAAGCTCCTATTCCTCTTAACCTCTGTGGAATAAGAAAACAAAAACATAAAAACATACACTGTAATTCATGTATTTTTTCTTGTCTTTCTCTTTTCTTCTGCTGATTTTCACTCAGGCTTACTGGTCTGTTAGCGTGAGACTCTGGTCGCCAGGTTTCTCATGAATACAAGAATACCTCTGTCTAAATTTTCTGCTCAACTGTGCATCCATAACTGAATGCATTAACATCACAGAAGTCAATAAATATTTAATGAATAGCAGTATATGAGATTGAGGGGTCAGAATTTGTTGCAAGTAGGTGTTGTCATCAAACAGAGCTTATAGAGAGGACTTTTACCTAACATGGGCTTGAATTTTAGGCTACTGATTCCCTTAATTTAATCTGCTAAACTATTTTCATAGAAATACAAGTGGAAAGAGTTGGATACTTCAGAAGTATCCAAAGGCAGAGCCATTTTTCTGGAATCATTGTATTTGTGTTAGACAGATGTGCTATTCTTCTGCAGGCATTTCCTGTTCTTCATTTGCAATATGAAGAACTTTATTATTTCCTTACGTAATGGCTTCACCACCTAAGGTTTGAGTGTAAATTCTCTCTGGCAGATTGTGCCAACAAGGCTCAGCACAGGTGCAAAATCTTGCTTAAGAGCAGTGTAATTTTCTTTGCAAAATGGATATGGAGTTCTGTAGATTGCCCAAGACCTGTGCTCAGCTCCAGCTCAGCCCACACCATTTCTTACATGGTTTAAGAATTGTACATGGCCCAAGCACCTCTGTTAAGAAAGCAGAGCAGACTGCCCTATGAAGTCAGTGGGGAAGGAATTAAATTTCCTTGTCAGGGAGCAACTAGGATTTTCTTTGTTTTCATTTGAATTTCAGAGCCCTTTTTTTTTTTTTTTTAACAGCTTGGCTAAGCTCAGTGCATATTTAAAGAATGGTACAAGAGATAATATTTAAGTGTAGAAAACTGTGAAAACAATTTAAACAAGTCTTTCAGTTAAGCTTGAAAATTGCCTTCTGGCATGTATCCAAACAAGAAATGCCTGCCATTTTATATCCAGTCCATTATTTTTTAGAATAATAGCTAAAAGAATAAAACTCTAACTGGAGATTGATGCACATGTGCTTTCATATGTGCTCACAGTAGCAGGCACAATCATTTACTCCTTTGCAACTGTTTTATCCCTGATGTTTGTCAACTGTGTATTGACATGTTGGTCAGAAGAACTTTTGCTTAAATGAGAAATGTCAATTATTGTTGCAAGTGGTTACCACCAGAAAATAACACTCTTGATTCTGAGCTGCTGTTTCATGATCAACAAATATTTGCTCTGTAGAGATTAATTTCAATGCAGATTAAGCTTAATGCATTTTCTGTTTAATTATCTGGTTTTGTAAATGGCAGGTACAAAGCCTCTAGGGTTATGGTACATGGGAAAAGAACTTCTCTAGATAGACTTAAAAGGACTACGTTGCTCACAGGCATTGATTAGGAAATTTTCTTAAGGTTCTGGTTCTTAAAGCAATATAAAATCAGAAATTCACTTAAAGTATTTAATATATTCTTAGCTCTAGGGCCTGCAAGAGAAAAGTCAGGAAATTATTCAAAATGCTGTTTAAACGTTCAAAAACCAGAAAGCACCCAAATTCTCCCACCTAAATTCTGCCTAAAAGTTTGTGGGGATTGGGTTCAAGAATTACAGAACCAGTAACAATGTGAAGGGTGTGGAAGATGCTTGGGCTTTCACACACATGCTCACACCTGCTAATGTACTGATAAATTTCTTCTTCAGAAATAGGGAAAACTGTACCACAGGAGTGGGGGAGCTGCTGATACTGAGTAGGTAACTGAGACTGTAATGCCATAGGAAGAAGGCAAAAGCTGTACTGCTTGCTCAGTGGAATAAATAAAAAGAAGGAGAAACAGAAACAATGGGTACTGAAGGAAATAGCACTGGTCCTAGGGCTGTCTGCATAGTGGTGTCATACTGACATTGGAGACATATCCATTGTTTGGGTAGAAATCTTTAACACCTGCCCCAATTCCCAAAGCCATTCGTAATCAATAGGGAAAATGAAAATAATTTTCAATTGTTGAGTTTTTCTACACCGCTCTTGCTGGTTGAGATTCTATGG
Organism: Dicaeum eximium; assembly: GCA_013396995.1. Lineage (NCBI taxonomy): Eukaryota > Metazoa > Chordata > Aves > Passeriformes > Dicaeidae > Dicaeum > Dicaeum eximium. Next base: position 125,509 of record VWZP01005847.1, read on the forward strand.
ACTGAATTTTTCATAGCCTTAGTATAACTTCAGAACTGGGAGATGAAGAACAGAAATAGTTGTTTAAGTTATTTGATTGTGTTGATGCTTGTACATGTGGACAAACAGACTTGAGGAACTCATGGAGAAATCTGAGACAGATGATAATTCACAGCAATATATATTATAACTAATGTACATTTTTATTCCTGACACTTAAGAACAAAGAATATTAACCAAATAGTGGCTAAAAAGGCTGAAGGAAAATAACTTTATTTCTTTAGCAAGGTGCTAGTAGTACCAAGGTAGTACTTAACAAGACAGTCAAAATAGACTGGGAAAATCATTGCTGTTATTCCTTCTGGGCAAATTTTGTGCAACTAAACCCTACACAGCCACTCACTCACTGTCCCTGCATCAGGATGTGGGAGAGAACTGGAAGAGTAAAAGTGAGAAAACTCACAGGGTGAGATAAAGGCAGTTCAGTAGGGAAAACAAAATCCATGCACACAAGCAAAGCAAAGAATTCATTCACTGCTTCCCATGGATAGGCAGGCGTTTCCACCTCCGGGAAAGCTGGGCTCCATCATGCCTGATGGTGTCTTAGGAAGACAAACACCATCATTCCAAGTCCTCCCTTTCGTTCTTCTTTCCCCAGCTTTATATGCTCACCATGACACCAGAGGGTATGGGACGTCCCTCTGGTCAGCTGTCCTGGCTGTGTCCCCTCCCAGCTCCTTGTGCTCCTTGTGCAGCCTGCTCCCTGGTGGGGTGAGAGGCAGAAAAAGCCTTGACTCTGTGCAAGCACTGCCCAGCAACAGCTGAAGCATGCCTGAGTTACCAACACAGCAGCACAAACCCAAAAGACAGCCCCACTCCAGCTCCTGTGAAGAAAACTAGCTCTCCCACAGTCAAAAGCAGCACAGCAGATAACTTTAGCAGATAGCTAGAGACAGGATTCTTAGGGACAGGATAACAGCACTGGCACATGGCCATTGGAGGGCACTTAACAGTTTCAGTTTGCTCCAAGTCCTGTCAGTTGTATCCTGATATAAAGATGAGGTTTGTTTCATTTCCCAAGAATGCATTTGGCCAACCTAAATCAGCTGCAATCTCATCTTTTTTATCTGGTGGCTGCATGAACCATAAATAAATTTTATTGTTATAGATGTCAATCTCCTCAACAAATCTCATCTAAGCAATCTCTTGCAAAATAATATCCTTCCAGTTCATTCTTTTTTCAATTTCCCACTTAACAAAACATGAAGCTGTCCTGGAAACTCAAAAATCTAGTATAAATGAATTATCTCCTCAGAACTTTTTGACAATTTCCTTATGGCTTATTAAGCTGATCTACAGACCAGCCCTATTCCACCAGATTGCAAAAGAAGATGCTGACTGTGACACAGAGTTATGGTATTTTAGCATGAGTGATAGTAGGTACTTTTCCTGATGGATAAATTTGATTTATGTCTACTGGAAGTACTTTTCTTTTTTGTCTTTCAGTAAGAGACCCTGAGTTATGCCAGCTTAAAAATGCCTTAACAGTCAGGTTTTGAGAAGTGGTGTGAAGTTGAGTTTCAATTTATTTTTTCTAGAGGCAGCTGCTCTATGAAAGGTAAAACCAGTACCTGGTATCTATCCCTTAAAGTGCAGGAAGTCAAATGTCTTTCTCTCTGGTTTTCCTACCTAAACAAGGGACAGAGATTTGAAGCAGCCCCAGTATGCCAATTACAGGCTTTTAATAAAGTCTTTTAATGTTTGTTTTGGGCACATTTCTTTTTATTGATCATTCAATTGACTAGCAGCACTCATGTTCCTTAGTGCTGAATAATAAAACTATATAGACAGTTAAGTTAAAAAAATGTTTCACCGCAGAGCCATACTCCAGTATTCTTACTCTGTTGAAATTATTGTTCCATTCATGTGTCTGACACTTTCTTCTCTCTCATCAAGAGGAGAAAAGAATGTTAAACTCAATGATGGTAATTTTTTTCTACATTTTGTTATATTCATACTTGTATATCTTTGAACCACACAAAAAAGATAAAATTATACGAAAATTCATTGGAGTTGCAGGTTTTGAAATATACTTAGGTCGTAATCAGGCAAGCATGCATGTAACTGAATGTAAATGAATAGTTCAATTTAATTCAGTAATACTTTTCATATACATAAAATTAAAATAAAATCTTTATTTTCATAGATGTACAAATACAGAATGGTTTGGGTTTGAAGAGACCTTAAAGTTCACCTAGTTCCAACTCCTTTGCCATGGGCAGGGACCCTTCCACTAGACCAGGATGTTCAGAGCCCCATCCAGGTCATGGAACACTTCCAGAGGGTTTCCATTTTGTACAGTTAAAATCTAAGACTACTCTATGCTTTTGTTTTTCATCAGGCCTGGATGAGTTGATGACTTGGGATTGGAAAAATAAAGCTTAGAAACAGGAAAAGGAATGTATTATAGAGACAAAAGTTATTCTGTTTATTGTATGCTTTTCACTCTTTTCATATGATAGCTATCATTTAGGCACTAGGAAAACTTCACAGAGATTAGGATTTCATACAGCATTTTTAATATTTATAGTTTTATTTTTACCTTAATTTCTTTTCCTTCAGCTACACATAGTAAAACTTAAAATACGTATTTTCAGATCAAAAGGAAAGTGATTAGATACTCTTCCTTTGCCCAAATTGCCTTGTTCTTCAGAACAGATTTATTCCTTTACAGATTGTAGGAGGGTGTTCATTCCTTAATGAATTAAGAATTCATGAGACAGTCTTTGTCTCTCTTTTTTTTGTGGAATGTCTGTGCTGCTGCTGTTTTGTATTTGGTGCATGGTACTGTAACCTTTAACTTGTGTGAAACACTGTTGACATGGTTTTTTTCGCCTGAAGTGTATAGATTGTGGTTGCCCTTGGAAGGAAAAAAGATGCAGTTTCTTCGTTCATGCAACTTCCTTCTGTAAACTTGCATGCTTCCTTTTAATCATGGTGGAACTATAGAATCACCATTACTATGCTGCTGTAATATTTTCAGTATTACAGCAGGGTTCTAGAAGACTAGAATAATTTTTGAGGGGAAAAAAGACCCACAAATTTGTTCTTGTTTCAAAAGGAGCCAGAAGTGTTAAATCTTTACATTACATTTTTTCACTTCTCCAGACTGTTTCCTCCAAGTGCAACAAGCTAACATGCTTTTCAGTGTGCACAGTACAGATAAATGCTAATAAAATATCTGAAGTCATGGTGTGGGGTAGGGTTTACAATCTCTTTCAAGCAGAGAAATGGTTAACATAGGCACTGGCAAGACAGCAGATGGGATGATGAAATGCAGCTGCAAGGGATAAATGCACTCAGGAGAAGGCTGCAGAGGAGGGGAAGTGCCTAAGGAAGTAGGGAGAGCACTTAGTAGAGTGCTGGTAGAAGGGCATGCTGTGAGGCTCAAGGTGACACAAGCCTCTGAAATTAGGGAATAGAAAACAGCTCTGTGGCAAGGAAAAAAATAAAGATGCATGTTTGGGAATGGGTTTGAGGATGAGTAAATAAGAGCCTATTTTCCTTAGCAAGGCTGCCCCTGGCAAGGATGAGTCCTGGCAGTCAACCTGTTTTAAAGAGCATGGGTAGGGTTCAGCTACCCAAACTTCAAAAAGTCTTTCACGTGACACAAGTTTGCATTTGAGCTTGTTGGTGTTGGCCCAATGTCCGTGGGTGACTTTATGATGCTTGTATCCCCAACTGTCTGTTCTGTTTATGCTGGATATTAAGTTCTACACCTTTAAGACTGATTCCCAGAGCAAAGGAGGGGAAAAAGAAGCGCACAGTTTCTTTTCAGAAACTGCACTTGTTCCTCCACATTCGTTCTCACAGATTGTGTTGTCTGCAGCACAGACAGCAGAAGAAAGCTCTCCTTTGCTTTTAATTAGTTTTTAGCTAGCTGAGGCAGAAAAGTTCCCCAGACTGTAGTTTTTCTTAGAACTGCTCAAACCTGCTCTAAACTAAAAACCCAAAAGAAGACAGGGAGCTCACACCTGTGGCCCACCAGGGCCTGGGATGCAGCATTTTCCAGTGCAGGAGGGACTGATAAGAAACTGAGTGAGCCAAGTTACACACAACAAAGACTTCCTGAATTTACCACCTCTTCAGAAAAGCGAGAAGTTTTATTGTTTAATATTATTTTTCTATGCTTGTGAATACTTTCCTTGTTAAATAAACTGTTTTTTCCACTTTTCTCCAAAAAAAAAATCTTTTTGAAAACCAGTTAGAAGAAAAACCACTTAAATCTGCTGTTCTAGAAGAACCCCTTTTAGAATTTCCTTCCAAATTTGCCCTAAACCAAAACACCCAAACACCCCTTCACTGTCAATGGAAAGAAACAGATGCTTTTAGGGCATGATTCATCTGACCTATTTTGAACACCTGCCTTAGGAGGAGTTGAATCATACCCTAGAACTGTTTCTGTCTATTGACTATAAAGAGAGCCTAGAGCAACTAACTCAGATTTAAATACCTATATAACAGATATCTTGGCTTGCCCAGATATAAATGGTCCCAAAGAATACCATGTAAGTGCAGAAGTTAATGTTTGAATGTCATCATTGTGACAGCTCTAGAGCATGAGCACTACAGAAGTTTCACTGGATTTACCTTAAACTCCAATGCTTTGTTTCTATACAGGATATGGGCAGTGGGAGGTGGTGGCACAGCCACCTATTGCCACTGGATGTATGCTGTGATCTGATGGCTGCTGCAGAAACCTATGGCTCTGCCAATTGCCCCAAAGCTCTGCTGATTCTTAGGAATTGCTTCCCTTAGATCTTCAGGGGCAAAATTCACACAGGGGAGAGAGAGAGGGAAAAAAACCAAAACACCCCAGGTCCTTCCTAACTATGAAATTTGGCAAGCCTACCAAGTTTTTCTATGTGCTAGACTATCTCACAGCACCATTTTAAAGGAGCACTTCACTAGTTAGGAGAAAGATTGGGAAATTTTTCTGTGGAAGGGACAGGGTTATCCTGAAGTGAGATTTTTTACATGGGAAGGGTAAGGTTATCTTCACATCAGATATTTTCCCCATTAAAATATGCTCAGTTCTGTCTAAATGGCAAGCTTCCATGTACCTCAGTTTGCCTAAGTTTGATTTGGTATTTGTGAACATGTCTCACATGACGTCACTGTGTCACAGATTCCTAGCTGGGAAATCAGGATTGCTGCTCTCACCCTCAGCTGCAAAGATGAATTGCCCTGAAGCTTTTGTTTAGCGTAAATGTTGGCAGCCCTCAAAAAACCCATGAGGAAATTAGTGACAGCTCTTTCAAACTAGGGTTTGAATCATTTTTAGTAAATAAGACGTTGGGCTAAGCATCCATCATTAATTAAATGTTGTATAAATGTTCATCAAATCTGCACCGTGAAGCTGATGTATTTACAAAGGCATTGTGGAAAAAACATTATGAAGAAATGGGCTCTCTTAACTCTAGCATATCCTAAAGAATGGGCCCTCTTAATTCTCCAGCATTTTCTAAAAGCTGAATATGAGTAAGTGACTTTGCAACCATAATCATATTCTTTGATGAAATGGCTCCCTGAATGGATAAGGGGAGAGCAGTGGGTGTTGTCTGCCTTGAGTTCAGCAAGGATTTCAACACTGTCTCTCACAAGATTCTCACAGGCAAACTCAGGAAGTGTGGACTGGATGAGTGGACAATGAGGTGGGTTAAGAACTGGCTGAACAGCAGATCCCAGAGGGCTGTAGTCAGTGGCACAGGCTCTAGTTGGAGGCCTGTCCCAATCAGTTCCCCTCCAAGGCTCAGTACTGGGCCCAATGTTGTTTAACTTGCTCATCAATGACTTGGATGAAGCAGCAAGGTAGGTCCGGACTGTGGTCCCTTACAACCTCACCCATTGGGTGATTCTGTGATCCTTTAAATTAAAAATGTATGTGCAGTGTCAAAATATCTTAAAAATAAGGTTTTTAAAGTTCACTGTAATTATAGAGTGTGTATATGATCTCTAAAAGCATAAGTTTGAGGCTGTGATTCTGTTGGTAATATTTGTGCTAAGTGAGATATCTTCTGTTATTATCAAGCGCAAGCTTAAAATTATTGCAATTTCTCTATAAGCTCATCACACACCAAGTTTGGCATGCCTCCTTTTTCTACAGTAGAATCTTGGATATTTGTCAACACAACAGACTTGGCTAGAGGAAGTAAATTTAGCTCAAAATACAGATCTATATTAATTCTTTACATTTACAGTGAGATTATATAATCACTGACTTTAAAAAATGGCAATATTTGAGTTTAAAAATTAATGGAATTAATTCTTAATTATTTTATACTTAGAAAAAGTTCTGGCCTACTTTTCATATTAATTATCCAATTATTTCACACCCAAAGTACAGAAAAGATAACTTTTCAATATCACAATTTTTTCATTAAATCTCACCTTTAACAAACTTAAGCACAAGGAAGCAAGTCCTTCACCTTATGATATTTTTTGCTTTTCAGTCCGTGTTTTGCACATTTTCAGGTACTCTGCTTTTCTTTCCCAGGCAATTCAAATGACTCAAGGAGAATTAAGTCTTTGCTTAATGAGTAGTACACAGGCATGTTTTCAGAATTGGCTCTAAGAAATGAATTCAAATCAGGAAATATTTCTGTCAACGCACTACACATTCTCCTGGAATTTAAAAGAAAATTGTCCTTAATGGCAGATTTAGTTTATCATCTTACCTACATCTTTTTGTGTATATTCTGTCTCAGTGCTTCAAGTTTGACTAAATGATCTTTAATGAGCCTTCTAGTCCTATGTTTGATGATATTCCCACATAAGGGGAAAAGAGAACTGAAGTGGCACAAATGAGGTCTGCTCTCTTACTCTATGGATGCTGAAGTTTTCTTATAGCTAAAAGTGAACTCATCCAACCTCCTATTCTAGTAACAGGAGTGGAGGAAAACCTGATTAGGAGAAAATTTTAGGATGATCCAAAAGTGTATTCATTGCTTATTGTATTTGTCATATATATCAAGTTGTCTTTGCATTCCACTGTTGAATGAAAGGACCTGAGGCTTAGATTTAAAAAGAAAGGATTATTTAACTGATAGTATGTAATTATTAGAAATAAAACATGAAAATTCCCAAATTACAAGGCATGTCTCTCTACAGAAGCCAGGTAAAACAGATGAGATTATTTGATAAAAAGGTTGGTGGAAAGGAGAACTCTCTCATCCAGATTACCAAGTAGTTAGCAAGGCTGCCTAAAACTCCAGTTAAAACTGTCTCAGATTGTTTAATTTATTTCTCATTTGCATGAATTAAAAGGCAAAGCCAGGAGTGCCACTAAGAAAACTAACACTGCCTTTTTAAGGCATCTACTTTTATATACAACTCTGAGTTGTTAATCACATTTGATACATTGGTTTAAAATCTATTATTTGAAGGGTTGGTTTAAAATAAGAATATCAAAGATATGTGGATGAGCCTTTTCGAAGGAAAAATATCAGCTTGTTCTTTGTTGATAGAAGTTTCTGACTGGCTAGCTGCACACATTTTACTTGTGTGTTTTTATTGTTCTGAAGACTACTCATCAATAATACTGTTTCTGACTTCATACTAAATTAAGGAAATATCTGAGGCAGACTAATTTATTACTTTTATCACCTTAAGATATGATTTGAATATGTAAAATAGGGGAAATGACAATTTCCCATTAATTCATTGGAACAATTCATTGAATTCCCATGAATCCATAGTTGTAATTCAATCCTAGTGAACTCTCTCTGAATTAAGAAACACGTGGATGTAAATAAACCTCATTTCTGGGATCTTGAATGTTTGTTCATATTTATATACATACTTACATAGTAATTATTTTTTCACATGAAACTTTTGGTCACTGTTAATACTTCTTTCATTTTCAATATCAAATTTTTATTTCCCCTTGCTGGGATTTTGCAAAGCTGTATCAGAAAAAGGTCTTCACTCTTTGGTATCTAGTGGACTTAGTCCACACAGATGACTTTGTGCAATTGTCAATTAACTTTTTCCAAGAAGGAAGCAGTAGCATAAGTCTGGCCTGTCTTTGATAAACAGGTGTGACATACACTCTAAAGACTCACTTGAGAAATATATTCTGAGTGTTTCATGACAACAACAACAGAAACTGCGTAAGACAGTAAACTGAGGGAGTAGAAAAACTTCAAGGAGAGAGAAAAAAATAAAGCAAAAACTAAAACGCTTGAAGATTTGGAGATAAGTCACAATAATTTGTATTCTGGTCTGCCAAAGCCTTTATAAGCTCTCCTGTGACTTTTTTAGCATGGCAATTTTTATATCAGTAAGGATAGGCAAAATGGGTTAAATCAGTCACTGTCCACCTGGGTGTTCACCTGAAGTCCAATTACAACTGATTTTTTTGTGATTTTATTGCCAATTAAATATAGAATATGAGAGCATCTTTGTATGGTAAACATCCACTCCCCCTTCTGCAATTCCAGCCAGATAAATGCATGCTTTTTGATACTTAAATTTTCTTGAGGTGCTTGTGGTAGTCAAGAACAGCCTGCTGACATATTCAGTGTGGTGAGTTTAGTGAGTAGGAAGGCAGTTCAAGGTTTAACTCTCTCTGGAAACCAGCAGCTGTACCCATCCCTTATCCTTGTGACCCAGGAGCACAGGAGGAGTAACTGTGATAATAAGTACTGGTGATCATGCAGATTTCAGTCACTGGTCTCACTTGGCACTGATAGGTGGCCATGCCTGTTTTTTTCCATTGTGATGTAAATAGCCAAACTGAGAGCTGAAGAGCTGATTTAATAAAATATCTATAAATTTAGCAAAAAAAAAAAAAAAAAAAAAAAAAAAAAAAAAAAAACCAAAATTTTTAATTTTTTTTTTTTTTTTTTTTTTTGGGGTTTTTTCTTTTTTTTTTTTTTTTTTTTTTTTTTTTTTTTTTTTTTTTTTTTTATTCACTTGCTCATGTTTCCCTTTTTGGTTGTGAGAGGAAGTGCTATCATCACTCTAGTGCAATAACTGCATAATAATAGTTTTATAGGTATAAAAGTCGAAATGCTATTAGTGCTGAGAGGGATCGTTTTAGCAACTGGATCTTGTGTGTAAGAACCTAATTTTTAATAATATAATTTGCTTAATGTTATGTACTCACAAAGTTAATGGTGACTGAAATTTCCCATGCACTGTCTTTTTTGAACAGAAATACTTCTGCATGTCAGGTGCTATGTTATTAAAGAACATTAGTTAAATTAAAATTGCACCTAGGCTGAGAGTGTTTACAACACTTAATGGACTTTTTGCAGTTTGCTTCCAAGTACTTGTCTACTAACAGGATTACAGGCATATTAAGATCAGTGCATTTGGGAGTGGGAAATTGTGTGCTTAAAAAATAAAGCCACTTTCAGCTGCGTGTGTTTTGAGCTATAAATTTATCACAGAGACAGTGAAGCAAGGTAAGCATCTCTCCTGCCATTGCTGTTGTAGTCTGGCAAGGCACTGAGCTGTAGCAAAGGGGAAGTAAGGTGGGTGCCTGTCCCACAGACTCTAAAATAAAAGGATTAAATAGCAGTGAGGTCTGAGCCTGTCCTGCAAGAAGGGTGGTGTGACCTCAGTGGGAGGCTGGTGACAGGCAGCAGCTGTAAACATCTGGAGGTAGAAAAGTGGACAATCACTCTCAGGAGAAATCAACTCCCCTCCTTCCCACCCCATCTTTATGCCACAATATTTTCTTACAGTTCTTCTGCAATAACCTACATTCAGTGAGAGCTTTGTTACACATTTATGGTCTTGCTCAATTTGATAACTCCTCCAGACAGCAGACTAACTTTCCACAATACAAGCACATTATTTCTGAAAATTGTCAGGGTCTCAGGAGACTTCATCAGTATTTATAAAATGTCTTTAGATGTTTCTATGAGAGGTGTTTTATACTGTGATAGGTGTTTTATCTGTGATAGGTGTTGTGGAACAGATCCTCCTCCCTCAATCCTATACCCAAAACAAACATCTCTACAGTGGTAATGAGAAGTTTCTATAGCACTGAGACAATTTTTTTGGTCAAAAGGTCATGCTATGTGCTTTATGGGATTCTCTATTCAAGTATATTTGATCACAAACTAGTGTAACAATAATATTGCAAAATATAGGTAATACTCTTCCACTAATTGTCAAAACATCCTTTTATTGCGGGATTTCTCCTATTTGTACTTATTCCTACAGAATATGTCTCATTTTTATAGTTTTCTTTCCTTCTTTCAAATATACAGATTTTAATATGTTACTAGCCAAGTTAGTACTCCCTAAAGCTGTCAGAATTTTTGAATAATAACATCAGAAAGAAGTTTTGCTTTTATTAAGGAGCAGAGGGATATAGAAATTATGTTTCTGTCTTTTATAACTGGAAGACTTTATCTTAATAAAGTCTGCAGAGATTAACCCCATGTTAGAAGGCGATTCATAGATGTTAAAGATGACCAACCTTGATTTGATTGGTGGTTTTTTGTTTTTTTTTTTTTTTAAAGGACTGTGTGCATTATGTCTCTAACCTGTACCTGTATGACACTATTTGCATAGTTTTAAGCATTCATTCAACTGTAGCCATCCACAAATTAATAGCAAAGGGAAAAAGATATTTCCTAACTGCAAGAAATCTGAAAATCCTTCTGTTTGGGGCAGATTAGCCTTTACACTGGTCCTAACAGGACAACCAGTGGGAGAGATTAATTGCTGGAAAAGCATGATTCAAATATGCATGTGCAGCATCATCACCAAAGGAACCTTAGTCACCCAGGTCACCCCTGGCTAAATTGGTTCCAGGAAATAGAAGCAGTACTGTTATTACCAGGTACTGTAAATCAGTGTCAAAATGAAAAATCTTGAACAATTAGAAAGTAATAACATTGTACTGTTGAGAAAAAATACTAAGACTCAGCAATAAATTTACTTGAGTGGAAGATCCATATGTCCTCCAATAAAATTAAAAGACTCATAAGCCTTCATTTCAGTTAAAGATTTATAACTCATTACCATGAGAGTAAGACTGAATCATAAATTCTGGAGGAAATTTAGAGACTAGCCAGTGGGAATTTCTTTTTTGGTGTGTGTATATAGATTGAATTATAAAGCTGGTCTCATAACATTATTTTAAAACTTGGTGGTCATGTTTATATTTTCTAATTTCTAATTCTCAGGGCTGTAAGTTTGTCTGTGTATGCTATTTTCAGTTGATAAATTAGATTTTCTCTGTCTTGTTATATACAGACCTTAATATAGCACGTGGTGACTTTTCCCCCTCATATATAAATAATTTCTTTCATACAAATGTAAATTTTAATGTATTTTTCAAAAGCAGGCAGAGTGAACATGCATTAACCAGGAAATTAATGCACAAAGGCAGCAGGCTTTTCCTTTCTTTAATTTCCAGCCCACTTTTTATGTGTTCAAAGCTCAAGGCAAGGAGTTAAAAACAGCCACTGAGGTCAACAGGTAATTATTGGTAGTAGGCAAGGTAAATTTATCTATTTTGAAGGGAATATTTTCATATAAAGACATCTAGATGGCCTCCAGCTTGCTTTCAGAACAGGTTTTTACTAGACAGCAGATAAATACTCTTGAAGAATCTGCATTTCACAGAGCTGTTTCACCTTTCTTCAACAGTGCTGTCATGATGCTTCAGGTGGATTTGAAAGAAGGCTGAGTGGTTGTTCACCTCTGCTTGCCCTCTTCATACCCTGGCCTCTGGGTACTTGAGAGGGAGAGTTGTGCTAAATTATCCCTCTTCCATGGAGCAATTGTTGTGCTTTGCCTATTCCTAACTTGCTCTTTGGGCCACATTCAGGCACGACCCCAGTAAAGATAGGGCTCATTCCCAGGAGGGAACATCCTCCTGCTCCTCTCACGTTAAAGCCATCCTTCTCCTTATTTTTGAGAACACCACCAAAGTTTTTTATCTGTCCCTGCTGGTGTCTGCAATAACTTGTGCTTGTATCAGCAATGGTGTGGCCAGCAGGATCGGGTCAGTGATCCACCCCCTCTGCTCAGCACTGGTGAGGCTGCACCTCAAATCCTGAGGTCAGTTTTGGGTCCCTCATGACAAGAAGGACATTGACACGGCAGAGTGTGTCCAGAGAAGGGCTGAGGAAGCTGGTGAAGGGCCTGGAGCAGAAGTCCTATGAGGAGCATCTGAGGGAGCTCAGGGTGTTTAGCCTGGATAAGAGGACACTCAGGGAAGACCTTATCACTTCCTGCAGCCACCAGGCAGGAAGGGGGGACGTGGTCTCTTCTCCCAACTAACAAGTAATAGGATGAAGGGAAACGGCTCAGGTTGCACCAGGTGAGGTTTAGATTGAATATTAGGCAAAAGTTCTTCATAGAAAGGATTGTCAAGCATTGGAACAGGCTGCCCAGGGGGGTGGTGGGGTCACCATTGCTGGAGGTATTAAAAGTTGTGTAGATGCAGGACGTGGGGACATGGTTTAGTTGTGAACTTGGCAGTGCTATGTTAACAGTTGGACTTGATGACTGTAAAGGTCTTTTACAACCTAAAACCCCCTGTGGCTGTATCATTCTGTGATACTATATAATTTTTTATTTGTATTTTCATTATACACCACTGACTTATATAGTAATATAGTTACTATTTACATTTTCTTAATGGAGTTACAAGATGCAACAAAGAGAAAATTACAGAGGTTTTTCATCCTGACAGAAAACACCCAGCAGAGTGGGGATGGACTTCAGTTCCTGGTGGCTGTGCTGCTGCATGGGTACATCTGCACCAGGCTTTCTGGGCAGCTGATCCTGGTTAGATGTGCCACAAGGTGGCTGCATTAACTGTGTCTTCAAGATCTGGGCATTTGAGCTGCCCTGAAACAGCTGTAAATTCAGCCTTATCAGCTCACTTTCGTAGACAAGCTTTCCAGCTTGATACACTTGCTTGATGGACTCACCTTATTGCTCTTTCTTTCAAATCTCAGCCTCTGTTTCTTTAATGATGTTTAATATTTTAAAAAGAGTCAGTTGCAACAATATGTAAAGGGAGCTGACAGGAACAAACTGAAAATGCTATCCTTTTCTTTTTGTGACCCCATGGGTGTTTGCTGGTATGGAGATTCGAGCTCTTTCTTAGGATGAGGCATAAAGCTATGTAGAATAACAACACCTGGGAGTATCTCTCTTGTTTAGGATTGCTGCAAGCTGATGTTTCCACCTACTGTGTGCCTAATAATTGCATTGAACAAAATTCTATTCCTTTCCTCCCCTATAACTATTGTTTTCTTCTTTCCCAAGCCTGCATTTTTAATGTTTTGCCTGTTAGTTTGATATTTGCATCAAAAGTCTCAGGATTTTTGGTCACAGATGAACACAATACAAAGTAATAGATTTTTCCTGATTGATTTCATCTGACATATTATATGTACTTAAATTTTGTTCATATGGATAGGATGACAGGTTAGTAAGGTTTTGGTGCAATAATTCTTTATTTTGACAAGGCGAAAATCTGAAAAGGGGAATTTTCCTGATTTCTAAGACAGTATTGATGAACACATATAAAGCCATAATAAATTTGAGAAATATCACATGAAAAAAAGAAAAAATGAAGAAAGATTAAATTCTTAATGAAATTTATTCTGTAAGATTTTTTTCCCCATTCCAATGTTTTTCATCGTGTCAAACTGGGTAAACTTCTTGATTTAGTATTCTGTAAGGTTGCCAAAATAGGAAATCAATTAAAAATGAGACGTTGAACTAACTTTTTTATGTCGGGCAGAAATTTAGAAAGTTTTTAAAGCAGGAAGGGACTAATTTTTAATTCTACTTTATTTTAATTTTAGATTGAGATTTCAAGAATGGTGTTCAAATCATGCTCCTCCTCTGGAGTATCTCTGTAACTAACGGGGATTGCATAGTACAGATATTACACTTCCAGAGGAAGGTCCAATTACAAGGAAACCTTGAGCTCTCAGGTGTCACCTCTCAGTTCCTTTAGTAGGAGAATGAATGTGCTAAGACAGGAAAAAAATTTATTACCAAATAATATTTTCATATTAGACCGAGCTGAGAAATTTTTTGGGTTTTATATTAATTTATTGAATAATAATGCTTAAAGTTTTATTTTGATTGAAACATGAAGTAAAGTTGTTAAAATAGAGATTCTCTAGTGAAAAAAAAAAAAATAATTTTTATCCCGGTATAAATATTTTTACAGGTTGGGAGGATACTAATGTTTTAGTGAATTGAGATTAATATGATGCTATACTTATCAAATCTGCCCCAAATAACTCAGAAGGTATAGCCTTGTAAAATATGCACTTCTTACTTTTTCGAGAACGGATTTTATTAATTTTGTGTCAGTTTAATTATTTCTGCAACAAACACAAAGTGGATGAAGAAATGGATATGACAATCCTCACAATTTACTACGTTGCAATAATACTGAATATTTATTTTAAATGTTCTGGAATGGAAAAAGAAAGCTTGTTTTTATTTTACTAAAATACATTAGTTCAGTAAGAGTGAGTGAATAGCTGTTGTTTCTCTTGAAACCTTAAACTTTATCAAACTTTCATTCACTAGTTGTTTCTTGTCTTCTTGGTGTCAATTTATGAGAAAAAATGCCCCGCAGCAGTTACGTAATTTTAATTCTGGTGAAAGAATGGTTGCCTTAGCTTAAGACAGAAAAGAAACTATTGCAGTGACTAACAGCTTCTCAAGGGCAGAATTTCAGGTAGCAGGGCACCGAAGTTATTCTGTTTCAAATTCCTGGGCACTTGAATAGGTATAAAAAATTGTATTTTTTAACTTGTGGCCTAAGGAGATTCTTTAGTCACTTACAGCACTGTATGAGAAGTGAAATTCACTGATGTATTTTCAGATTTTTCAGGAAGAGGATTTTGAGGCATAATATCTCATTACTGATCTTCTGTGCTTCTAGCTAACATTGGTGAAGTTATACATGAGAATAAATAAGTGAAGCAAATGAATATTTTGAAGTGGTTCACTTTTCTGCATAAATTATCTTGTTCAGACACATATGGATGCTTGGGGTCCTTTCACTTGTGTGTTCAGCCAGGAAAAGATGAGCAAACCTGTAATGGGAAAATCTCATACACAAATGGAAGTCTGTGAGCTGCAAATAAGTGGAACTGTTGGAATACAGGTAGTTAGAGAGAGGGTCCTGTGGAAGGAATGAAGCAAATGTCACTGTGAGACAAAAAGTAAGCAAATAATCGTCAGGAGCAGAAGGATCTCTTGGATTTGCAGCACTGTGAAAAACTGTGCCCACGCAAGAGGAGGGTAAAGACCTTTCTAGGACTCTGTGTTGATATGAACTTTGATACTCAGAAGGGGTTTTTTTTCCCTTTGGTTTTACAATCCCCAGAGCATCCAAACCACACAGGTACAATCAGCTTCTATGATGCACAATGAAGCAGCTACTTAGGGTGCTGGCATTTCTCACACCTACACTGAATCCCTGTCTCAGGGCTCAAGGGTTACTGAGAGGCAGCAATGCATGTTATTCCACCAGCACAACACCACACTTCCTTGAGTCCCAGGCCAAAGTGAACTGAAATCTGTGCTGGAACAGCTGTTTTGCACTTTGTGTGAAACAGTTCTTCTACCAATAATAATTATATGGAAAGCACTGTCCTACAGGAGCAGGGGTCACACCCAGTCCTTGGCCCTTCTGTGCCTATCAAATGGGACCAAGGGGTTGTTGAAAATTCAGTCTGCGACATCTTTTAAAAGTGTATTTTGTATCCTCTTACTTAGGGACTAGGTTTTGGGTTAGGTGCTTCTTTCTTGCAATCATTTTCTTAGCTCAAGATTTCAACTTAATCTAAACCTGCAATTATTCTTATAGCACTTTATCTAAGAGTTGAATTCTCAACACAAAGTAATAATAATAACAGTAATAATAGTAGTAGCAACCTAATAGCCAAGAATTGCTTAGTGTAGTGGTGTCCAGGAATGCACAAATCCAGTAATTCTGATATTGTGTCTGTGTGTGCTCATGTAGCCCTTAGATTTCTTTCCTTACCCATCTAAATAAGAGAAGCCAGCAGATCTGCAGGGCTTTACCTGGCAGTAGGACTTGGAACAGGGCTATTCTGCTTATGGAGGTCTCTCTGAGTGCTTCACCCACTGCTCTTCTAAGCTCTGCAGACCTCAGCAAGGCTGACCCAAGGCTTGCCCTTGCATTAATGTGGTTGTACATTGTCCAAGTGTTTTTATAGTGACCACTGTGTACTCAGAGACTAGGAGACATTTGCAAGGTGGAGTTCTTTGGCTACTTCTTGCCAAACAAAATGTTGTCCTGAACAGAATCAGTTTCACATCATAAAAATTCAGCTACAGTCATGGGTACATGTACTTCGAAGATTTCTCATTGTCAGGAAGAGGAAAATAACAGTATTTGAAGAAGAAAGAACTCAGATGGATTGATTCATCTGACCTGACATGCAGGCAGGTGTTTACAAAGCACATGGTTGATCAGAGCATTACTTGAAGAAGCTGTGAAAAAAGATGTACTCCATATTTGTCCCATTTCTTTGTACATTCCTAGCCAAAAATTGATTTACTTTGAATTAATGTGTATACCATGCTCTGTTTGAAATACTTTCCTTGTTTTACAGATCAAACTCTTCTAAAGAGTTTGTTTTGCTCAAATCAATATTTGCTACATTTATTCTCCAGGGTGTGAGGTGATCCTATGACATCCTCATATCTCGAAAGAGCTGCTGACATTCATGCCTGTTTACAATACTGAGTATTTTGCAGCATTGAACTCTGATTACCCTTTTACTGTCTTTGATCTCTGCATTTGTCTGCTTGAGGAATCTCTAATTTCTTAACATTATTCTTTTCAGCTTTTGTTACGTTGTTTAGTGAAAGTTTAAAATGTGCCTGTGAAGGATTCATCTGTTGATTGCATTGAGTCCCTTTCACAGCAGTCAGTAGAGTTGCCTACACTGTTCCTCTGCATGAACTCCCTTTTTTCAAAGGAAAACTGAGGATTAAATTGTCCCCTATTCCCTTTTTGCCATACAGGTGTTTATTGGCTGCAATGAAGATAGACATATGCAAAGTGGCATGCAACATTTGTTCTAACAGAGCATTCAGATTAAATTTATGCTAGTTGAAGTGATCTTTGAATTCAGACAGTCTGGGCATATAAGGAAAGAAAGAGTTTACTTGAAATATAATTATTTGTCTTGAGTTAAAGTCTTCCCAAGTCCTGTGCTTAGTGTTTAAGGCTACACACACACACATTATATATATATATATATATAAAGTATATTAGAGAATTAATTAATAAACTGATACATGGAGTATCTCTTTCATTTTAAAAGAAGACCTCAAGGCCCTTAGATTTTGAAGAAAACTACCCACCCACCTTTCCCAAAGTGAGCCTTGTTGTGTGTGAAGTCTTGTAGTACATCATTTTCAGGTAGGAAAAAGCTCTATTTAAGGGATTTAGACAAGGAAAATGTGACACACTGGTGAAGAGGGTGGGTGATTTAGTAACAGGAGCCATGGGCAAGGATGATAGACTCAATGTCTTCTTTGCCTTAGTCTTCATCAGAAAAGTCTTTCAGGCCTTGAGCTCAGTGAAAGCTTTGGAGGAAGAGGAGAATGCCCAGCACAGGATGAGGACAGGACCAGACTGGCTGCATTCAAGGATGCTTAGAGACCTGACTGATGTACTTGCAAGGCCACTTTCTGTCACCTTTCAAAGTCAGCGGGACCAGGGTAGGTTCCCAAAGAGTGGAAAAAGCAAATGTTGCACTTTTTGCTGTAAAGGCAAAAAGGACAATCTGGGAAACTTCAGAGTTTCAGCCTCACTGTGACCCCTCTGGGTGTTCTAGAAAAGGTCTTCTTAGAGCACATTTCTGGGCACATAAAGAAGGTAATTGGGAGCTGCCAGCATTAATTTGCCAAGAATAAAACATGTCTGACAAACCCGACTGGCTTTTTTGATAAATTTGTTGGATTGCTGGACTTGGGAAAAACAATGAATGGCATTTATGACTTGAGCAAAGCTTTTGGCACCATCTCCCACTGTATTCTTCAATCCTGATTAGTACATTCCAGACTAGATAGTGGACTATCAGTTGGGTAAAAAGAATGGAGGGTCAGGCTAAAGGTCAGTGGTTGTGCTCTACCTGGAGGTCAGTTACAAGTGCACTACTGCAGGGGTCTGTCCTGAATCCTCCCCTGTTCAATGACTTTGTCAGGAGATGGAAGGCAGCATCAACAAACTGAAATCCTCAATATGTTTAGGAATAGGGCTGCCACCCAGAAGGGTGTAGGCAAACAAGAGGATTCATGAAATCCAACAAGGCCTGCAGTAGGGATGGTCAAACTGGTCAGTGCTGTGGCAGGCTGAGGAAGATGGGCTTACTCAGCCTGGGGCAGAGATGGCTTCAGAGGATCCAACCACAGGAACATGGTACCTTCAGGGAGGGGACTGAGTAGTCTGAGCCAGTCTCTGGGGCAGTGGCCACAGGCAGAAAACTGGGAAAAGTGACATCCTTTTATAGGAGTGTATCCTATGTCCTTCTTAGGAGGACACTTGGGCAGTGGGACAGGACAGGCCCATAGAGATTGTGCAGCGTCATTCATGCAGGGTTTCAAGATGTAATATGGTAAAGCCCTGAGCAGACTGGTTGTACCTCAGAGTTGACTCTCATATGAGCAGGAGGTTGGACTATAAACCTTCTGATGTCCCTTCCAACCTGAGTGATTCAGTGAATGAACAGAAATAAAATTATATTTAGCTTTCACAGAATGTAAGGTGATATATGAATTTTTGTGTATTCAGACAAGATTTTTAAATTGGGAAGTGAGGGATTGAGCTGTCTTAATCTGTAAAGTGTGTTCTTTCCAGAGTTTGAGCATCAGTATTAATAAGTACTGGGTATGCAGAGGCAGAATAGATGAAAAGACGGAGATTTATCTTCTGAATTGGTGGTGTCTTCATTTCAATCATAAGAAAGTATTTTACTTAAGAGCTGGAGCCCATATACTTCAATTTCTTGGAGATAAACTGATTCCAGTGTGATTATTTACTGGATGTATTCCATCGAGTATAGTGTTTAATGTTTCTCTGACTGATTGTTCTGACAGAAATTCCTCATGTACTCATATAAAAATAAAAAGAGAGGCAGGGAGCCTGAGTTAGCAGCCTTCCAAACAACAAAATCATAAATCCACTACTGGGCTACTTTTCTTCCCTTAAGCCTGACATCGCTTCATTCTGAGTGAATTTATATCTTTTGAAGGGTGAAGAAAAAAAAAATCGCAACTGTGTTTTGCAAATACAAGAATCTGTGAACTAGAATAAATTGCCAGCTATTGGCTTGATTCTGAAACTTAAATTAAAGCACATGGTTGGTTAGTCATACAAGTAAGTATTTCTCAAGTAAGTCAGCACCCTATTCTCAGGTGTTAGGTTTGGCAGTGATGTGATATGTGATGAATAACTTATTCCGAGTTGATTTGAATATTAAATTATATTCAAATAATTGAATTATACCTAGGTTTTAATTATACCTAGGCTGGCTCTTGTTTTGAAAGCACAGACTGTTTTTTGTTTTTTTTAATAGGAAAGGTACATGCTACCAAAATAGGTGGAATTATATGAAGTATATAAGGTATCATGATAAACATTGCCCTTCTCCCTACTCTCCATTAACACAGACAAAATTTTGAAAGACCAAGGGCCTAATCTGGTGTATTTGTTACTGCCTTAGATCTGCCCACAGCTGTCCCTTGAGGCATGCAGAAAGATTTGATAAGCAAACGTTGCCAGATGGCTAATGCTTGAAGGGAACGTTTTCCTACAAACATCGCGAAGTACAGCAATGCTGCGGCGTAGCAGCGTTCTGCAGGCGTAGGACTGCTCTGTGCTTCCAAGGACGTGCTCAGCGTATCTCATCTCCTGGAGTGGGGTCAGAGGCTCACTCAGCTCTTCAAATACCCTTGGCACAGCTGACATTAGCATGCACGTTTGTGGTCTTGACTGAATTAAAAAGTGAATACGCTGTAGGGACTTAAGGTGTCTCTAATGTGCAGGTTCCTCAACATCCTACAGGTAAGCGAGGGTATGGACAGGGAGAAAGAAGGCAGAAAAAGGAAAGGAAACTCTGGAAAAGCTGTTATTCTTGAGCTGACACTGTGCTGGACACACCGTGAGTGAGGACAGGAGTTTGTAAGTGCCAGCTGGTGGGTGTTGAGAGAGCAGAGTGTTCTCCCTCCTCTGTCCCCATCCCTGCCCCTGTATACAGCTGATGCAGCCAAGCAAGAGTCTGTTGAGTACCAGAAGTGGTCTTTTGTGCCTTACTTGTTGTGGATGTGTCATCAAAATAAGTTTTTTGTGGTACTGAGGCATCCTCTAGAGAGGAATATCACATCTTGTGAGGTAGTTGTGCTCAGAAAAGCACTTAAATCTTCTCCCATACAGATGAATGGGTAGAAAATAAATTCAGGTCATTACTGTGTATTTGTAATTTCTTCTTTTAGAAATTGTGTATGGGGATGAATAAACTAAAAAGAATGGGATTAGATATATATAATAGCTATTATTACTAGTTTTCCCTGTCCTAGAATATAATTTCTATTAGATTTTGGACATTTGTGAAGAAATGAGCCTGATTTTAAAATGTAAGGATCGAGTTCTTAGTTGTAACTTCAGAGTATGAGCCATCAAGTCTAGAAGTGAAAACAACTAGTGCATCCATCTATGCTTTACATCCCCAAGGTCTCACATCATTTTCAGCGTGGATTTTGAAAAAGTGGAGGGTGTGTAAGGATTCCTACAAATATTCAGGTCTGTGATTCTTGGGGAAACCCTACCAACCTGTAATATAAGACTATGGTCTGAGGTGATGTCAGCATCCCTTCCAAATTTGCAAACTTCTACCTTAATTTGCTCTTTTTGCCTCAAAGTAGCTTAAAATTCAATTATCAACTACAGAATTACTATAGACAACATCATATAAATCTTAGACTGTTGAATGCTCTCAGTGATCTTGGAGATCTCTTCCAACCTTAATGGTTCTATGATTCTATTATTCTAAGTTTTACATCCTTTCCTGAGCATGAGAGGTAACAGTGAAAACTGAGCTGTTGTATACCAGTTGTCAGCAAACACTTTTTTGTGTAATAGATTTTCTAACCTTGAGATGTTGGAAATGAAGTAAAACACCAAAGCAAAGAAATAACTTTGGATGGTTGTGTTACTGGAAAGCATCCCTTAATTGCTTCCTGAAACACTTAATCATTGAATTCTTTGCTTCCCAGACTTTATGCAAGCAACAGATCATAGGTCTGCTGAAAAAAGAAACCTCGGTAAATTGCTGAGTTTTATTGTTGTAACCTATGGAGCATCTCTTCCCTTAGTGTTCATCAGGATGACCTTCTTAAAAAGTCTAAACTTTGTTTTCTTCAAGGTATGAAAATTATTAACTTAGACATTTATAGGACACAAGTGTTTTTCATCACCTTCAAACAGCAGCACATTGGTATCTGTAAACAGATGTTGTTGGAAGATATCGTGTTGCAAGGGAATTTTACTTGTTGGTTGTGAATCACACCTGAAATGAGTGAGTAATCATTGATAATTTGACAGGCAAGCATATTAAGTCACAGGAAAATGTGTCTAAATTTACTGCAATATGAAAATGCTTGTAAAACCAAATTCAAAGCATATTCCCCTAAACGCTAAAACAAAATTTCTGCTACACTTGCAAAAGCAATGAACCTCTTTATTCACATGAAAACCCTTTTTCTTATAATATGAAGTAAATTCCAAAATTAGTAGTCTATTAGGACCACGTGCCATGTTTCAAATTTTAGCAGTTATTCCTGTAGTCTTTCCTTAAAGGAATAAAAATAGAATGAAAATATCAGCCTAGAACATTATTTTTCACTGTTTGACTTTTGAAGGCAAAGGAAAATATACTGTAAGAGTACCTACAGAGCTACCAATTAGTGCCTGGTAAAGCACTGCACAGTGGAAATTACTTGCAGGATGAGGGAGCCAAATACTGGTACAGTTCATATTGATAAATAATGTACCTCAGCAGCTTCCTATGGTGTTTAATCTTAGCTGTTTCAAAATGTTTTCCATAACTGTATGAATAAACCACTTATTACACGCAGTAAAGAGTATTTCATTATTTTCTTCCCTGCATTTTTATGGTGGATCACGTAGCACACCTCACCCCTAGAAGAGAAGAAATGGAAAGCCAGCAATGCATGCCAGTCACTCTTCCCTAAGAGGTGTAAGGATATGATTGAGAGGTACAAGTTTAAACAACATTGTCAGCTCTTATAGAAACAGGAGTGTACTGGACCAGTGAGACCATACAGAAGATGCTTCTGTATTTCAAAGGGAGCCTCAGCTGAGGCCACAGGGCCCCACGGACCTCTGCTAAGATCTTGAAGAGTATTCACAGGCATCAGAAGTGTTTCAGGTAGAATCTTTCTACACGAGGCAGTCAGACTCTTGCAAAAGATTATTTAAATGAAAATGATAGAGTCATAGAAACATGAAATGGCTTGGGTTGGGAGGGACCTTAAAGATCATCTAGTTCAAACCCTGCTGCCATGGACAAGGACACCTTTCACTAGACCAGGTTAGTCAGAGCCCCATCCAGCCTGGCCTGGAACACTGCCAGGGATGGGGCATCCACAACTTCTCTTGGAAACATTTACAGTGCCTCACCACCCTCACAGTAAAGAATTTCTTCCTAATATCCTAATCTAAACCTACCCTCTTTCAGTTTGAATCCATTGCCCTCTTTTATCTTGCTACATATTATTGAAAATAGCCTCTCCCATCTTTCTTGTAGGTGGTGCATTGCAAGCCACACTTCAATTTATTATTTTATGATTTTTATATTTTTAGGAGATACCAAATAGGGATTTTTTTTCTTGTCTTTGTTTTTGCATTGGAAGTTGCTATTTTTAGCTCTTTACAAGTTTAGCAAGTTTAAACATAGAAGTGAAACTATCAATGCTGAGTGCTTGCCTCAGAATATCTAGTTTGCTTAATGATTTTTTTTTTACTTGAAGGATGTATGTTGAAGGGAAGCAGAAGACATGCAATTCTGAGGAATTTCCAATTATATGTACCTTTGCAGGTCTTTGATGATCCGTAGCTGAATGTGAGTTGTCTTAGAGCTGAAATGGTGTCATGTTTTAACCCATGGCTAAACACCACACAGCTGCTCTCTCACTCACCATCCCAGTGGGATGAGTGAGAAATTTGTGGGAAACAAAAAGTAAAACTCTTGAGTTCAGATAGTGACAATTTAATAGGATAGAAATGCTTCTTGTGCACCCCCAGCCTGCTCAATGGTGGGGTGGGTTGATTTTATGTGAACACATTCTGCTACCAAAGGGATTCTCCTACCAAGGAATATGTGTTAGCCTGCTTGGTTTCCTTAACCTCTAATTCCAGGTTACTGGCACCATTATCCCAACATCACAGCAGCCAGGTGACAATGTGCTCACGTGGACAACACTGCAATTCTTCCACATAACTCAAAGCTCACACAGGAGCAGGGTTTGGGTAGTTACTGGCCTATGAGTTCTACATCTTCCTTCATCTGCCTATTTTCTCCTCCTGTTCTTGTAATGACCCTACATGGGAGTAGCACAGGGTGGGGTTTTTTCCTGCTTTTTTTTAAAAGATAATTTTGCTAATAGTAAGTACCTACTCTCATGTGTGGAAATTAAATTGCAATTAATGACTGATATATTTTGCCTGCAAAGAAAACACTGAATTGTGATTTTATAGATAAATTTTCTTTTTGAATAATCTCACTTTCAAATATTTGTTATTTTAAATTTTAGCATACCTATATAATGATTTTTTAAGATTTGGCCTGATCTTTGTATTATACTGTAGATTGGTTACAAATGTATAGTGTAATTTGAGAGAACATAAAACCAGATCTCCCTCTAGAGACAGGTTTGGTTTATATTTTCTTGAACTTTAAGCAAAACAATATGAAAGCTTGAAGAAAACCTAACTTATATTTTGGTAAGAAAAATTCCACACCAGTGATGGCAAGCCTGGAGATGCATGATTTCCAAATGGGTTCCACTTCCATGTAAGGATTGGTCATGAAAATTTTGTTTACCCAACTGCTTCTTTCTTCCTTCTGCTGTATATTTTTTGAATTTTTTTTTTCTTTTGCCGTTTTCTTCTGAATGTTAATGTTGACTTAGAAGTCTGAACTTCAATACCACTTAAATATGGAGGCCCAAAACAAGCAGGGTATGGCATGTTTGCAAAGGCATGCTGGTTGCAGTAGCTGGCTTTGCCAGTTACAAAATGCCCATCAACACAAACACCTTAATTAAAATCCCTCTTTAATTGTTTGCTGTATATATTAAAGAATGTGATTTTTTTGAAATGCATGAATATTTTGGAATTCACCTATTGAAAAATGAAATAAAAGTATGTATCCAGCAAACATAGAAGTGAAACACTGATCCAGGAATGAAGTGTAGGCAAGGATATCTCAAAGAAGAAGCTGCAGTCAGATTCCACCCCCCACCCCAACAAAACAGCTGATGTGTGAGCTTTTGCTAAGCTGAGGTAGTTTAGCATCAGAGTGTCTTCTCTGAATATACTGTAATAATGAGAAGGCTTATATAGAATTATAAATATTACTTCATTACCTTGGCAATTTCACTGCCAAAATGGGTAACTGTGAAATCCATATAGTCCATATCCAATAATCATAATCCATATAATAGAATGTTTGGTGTTACTAATAATAGTGTAACACTTTCTTACATAGAGAAAGAAACAGAGTTACATTGTGTACCTATAAATAAACCTAGAGACTTAAAGGTGTTTAAAGTGTCTCTTTGTCGATAATGAATTCAGAGATCATTTCCTATGCACCTATATCAACTTTTTAGTGGATGTCAAGTCCCCAAAGCTGGATTCTGTGTTCTACAGATCTGTTCTTGTTACAGGGGGATAGATGTCTACTGTAGATGTCAATGGGTACTGTGGGCTTTTTTCATATTAGCACATCTTTATCTGTGCAGGATAGATGAGAAAGAGGGGAAAAGGTAAGGACAAGCAATGGGAATGTTAAACAGGAACTGACTTCCTTTTGTGGTTTTCTGTTCCTTTCAAACTTCCTTTTATTTTTTCTAGAAAATGTGTGGTTTTATTTTGTTTTGTTCTGGTTTTGGTTTTTGGTTGTCTTTTTGTTGTTGTTTTTAATGGGTAGAAGTCCTGCTTGAGTGCCTTTTACTATATTTAGGATTAATGACCATCTGACCTTTCCGTTAGGTACTGGGAAAGGGATGGAGGAGGAAAAGTTGAGATGGACTGCTGGTCTAAAGTAGATTTTTTTTTTTCTTAAGACAAAATGTACTAGAAGAAAGCAGCAAAAATAGAAAAAGCCATTCTTGTCTCAGGTGCTGGAAAGATGTAGGCAGAACACATGGTCTCATCAGCTGCTCTGTGATGTGGTGAACCTGTAGCAGGATTGGGCTGTTGAGACTATTATTCAGTTACCTCATTTGTCACAAGTTCACAGAAATGCTGTCTTGTAAAAGAGATGGCCTTGCATGTCAAAATAAGACTCCTAGATAGGAGAGAAATAGGCAGCAGTACAAACCAGGTATCTCCCAGGATTTGCTCAAGATTTGGCCAAAGGTCATGGGTGTGATAGTAAATCTATATCCCACCTCTCTGCCAAGTCTTACTGGGATAGCACTCAAAAAGTAGGAGATTCCTACTAAAATTTATTTTATTCTTTTGGATCCCTTATTGTTGTTCCTTTATTTTTTTATTCTATCTGTCGAAGGTATTAAATTTTTTTCCAGATTACAACTACTGTTCTGCTCCACTTTCGTGCCTTAATCCAGTTAGGATGTTGGGATGCATTATGAGTCTTCACACAGTTTTCAAGAGTGTAATCTGAAGAATACACACTCTTTTATAATGTGGTGATGCTTATATTAACTAGATATCTTGTAAAGTTGTAGTGGTCAGTCCTTTGAAATAGTATTTTTATCTTTAAGGATGTGACTATCTCAGCTGGGATAGCCGGGTCACCTGGTTATAGATGTTTAACATGGAGATACACTATGGCTTTTTGGGCAAGAAAGATGAACCCTGAATGTGGAGGATTTCTAAATTATCTTTGAATTCATAAAAAGCCCAACAAAATGATATTCCAAAGTGACATATTCATAGTGAGGCACTTAGAATTTCAAAGCTAGTTGGTATAATAATTTCTTTCCCAGCTCTGGTCTGTCAGCTGCTCTCACTTCTGCCTCTCTCCTCAGGGAAAGTTCAACCATCAATATTGACATGATTTGAACATGACACTGAGTTCCTGAGCCTCTTTTTTTTTTCCCCTACTTGCTCTTTCCCACTCTTCTGCTGTCCTGTCCCACTGTGTTCTTTCTGTTACTTTATTTGATATGATATAATGAAGAATGGGCTCTGGAAAGAAAGCTCTGGGCAATAAAGCTTCTCTTTAAAAAACTGTGTGCATAAAGTAAAAATAACAAAAACTGTCAAAAGAAGTTGCTAGTGTGAATGTATTTATTTTATCTTTGGTGGAAAAGCTTAACTCAGCTCCAGGACTTCAGGACTACAATAGACAGTAATTTCTATATGAGTAGAACATCTATTTCTCTTTTGAAATATGGGACAATCTGAACCCCAGGTTGTCAGCTGCTTTTACAAGTTAGGGGAAAAAGTAGAAAAAGATAGACCAGCTATTTTTGAACCATTTATCAGTCAATAATCCAAGTCCCTTTCAGGAATGGGGTTAAAGCATACCTGCAGTATAAGTGAATACAGTGAAAACGGCAAGAGCTTCTGGGTGGTGCCAATACAGTGTGGGTTAGAAACTTTGACTTAGAACCACGTTCCTGGAGGTAAAGGGAGCAGTGGGGTCATTTCACAAGTAAGGAGAGACAGCATGGGGAGGAAAGAGCCTTTTCAGCAGGTACTGTGGTAGCTTTTGTCAGTTTATGACTTCCCAGTGCTTGGAGCTGGGCTCCCCTGGCAGCCCCAGTGCCCAACTGTACCCACCCAGCCAGCACTGAGCTGTGCACGGGTGGTCACCCACTCCCACTGGGGTGGGAGAATCGCTCACATGACTGAAATCAGGAGCTGATCTGTGGGCTGATTCTGCTGTTTGGAGACTGGCTGGGAGGAGAAGAGATGCTACGGAGATGTGATTCATTCCTGATAATGAGTGGGTGAAACTCAGGCAGGCAGAAAAGCTGTGATTCAATGAACCTCCTGTATAAAGAGAGGACAGGAAGACAGCAACCAGCAAGGATGCTTTGAGAATGAGCTAGTGTATCCCATTTTAAAAACTATACCACTGTGTCCCCTTGAAATAAGTCTTTTGGAGGCAATCACAGCTCTTTATAATACCCAAATGTTACAGTAAAAATGTGTTCCTTAGTGCATTAAGACATTTCTCCCTATAATTTCCTTGATTTTCTAGATAATGGATTTATTGAAACATTGTAAGAAAGATTACAGACTAAAAATAAATAAAGCAGCTCATTAAAAAGTATATAGAAACATTTTTCAAAATTCGATCAGAATGATATTTTCTTTGCTGCAGTAAATTCACTATTGTAAACCTGCAGGAGGAAGAAATAAGCAGAGATAAATTATACATCATGTTGCCAACTTCATAGATCTTGGGTGGGATGAATCAGATGGAGAAACGAAGCCTAGAGCTGAAAGTCTATTCAGCACCTTAGAAAAAAAAGTGCTGATGAAGAAGGAAAAGAAAAAATAGGCATAATAAATAAATAAATAAATAATGAAAATGTAAACGCCTGAACTTGTTTACTTGCATTTCTCCCACCCTGACGCTTTTTATCTGTAGCTTTTCTTTTAAAGTACCACGTACCAAGTACTTTCTCAATTTTATGAGCAGAAGCAATGGACTATGCAGAGTTTTATGGATATTTCAGGGGGTTGGCACTGACTGGAGAGCCGTGCTTATGAATTTCAGTGCAGCATCAAACTGCCAGAGGGGGTACTCTCTAGGGCAGAGACTATTAGCCCTTGATTTGTGCTTTGCTGAGCCTATTTTAGATGTTATCCCTGGGCAGACAAGGGCTCTGTTCTGCATTGCAAGGCCCCAATTGACAGGGCACTGACACTGCGGCACCACGGCCTGATTACCCTCTTGTGCTGCCACATTCCAAGGAGTGCTGATAAGAGTCAAGCATGGACTTCATTTCCTGGACTAGGGAGTGAGATGTGGGTCAAAAGAGCTTTGTCTTGGCATTTTTCAATCACTGTGTTTCTAGCCCTCACCTTTTAATATATATTATTTTTCAGTTGTGCAAATTAATTTGTTGCTAACTGGGTTGTCATTTCAAGATAACAAATACATTTGAGGACAGTAATTTAAGAAGTAGCTCTACAGAACTCATATCTGGAAATCAAGATTGATATTAACAGGTCCATGCATAATATTAGTTTACAGTTGGACAAAATCAGTTGGCATTTCTTAAAGAATTAAATACTTATAAAGGAATTATTCATTTGCTCACTTCTAGACAAAAGTGTCCTGACCTTTCCTCCAAGTTCTCGGAAAGCAGTAGTGATAGACAGTACACATCATGAAGGAAAATTGAGAGGTCAGATGAAACTGTAAAATACTACCTTGTAGGCAGTGTGCCACTATTCACTGGCACAGCTATTAACTTGAGGAAGAAATTTCCCACATATACTTCAATAAAGGCAAGCAGATGCAGCAGGTTATCATATTGTCATGAGGAAAGCTATATGATGTGCAAATATTTTGGCAGCTTGGAAGACTTCTGCTTTCTCATTTTTATGACCATATCCTTCTCTCAAGGGATAACAGAAATGTGGAGAGACCATTTCTCTCACCTAGCAATATTGATCAGTGAAGCTACTGTTTTCAAGAATTTATTTAAAAGTTTGTTCGATTTCTGGAAGCTTTTTGTTTTTTGAAAAAGAAAAAAAATGTATATATATATGTAAAACTGTAAAACCTTATATCTTAATTTAAAAGCCTGGAGTGCTCACACAAAACACTATAGAAATTACAGTGCACTATAGAAATTTACTCAGTGGACAGAGTGAAAGTTTATAGGTGCTCTAAGTAAGTTGAGAAAATCCTGACCGAAGAGTCCAAGGCTTGTATTCATGAAATGAAAATTTTATTTAGGAAACAGTAGGTATTAAAATGCTTCATTTTCATTTGAAAATAAATTTTAAGCTCTAATTATAACTACACCATCAAATTCCACTAGATCTGTGCTGCTTAGTATTACTTCATGTTTAGAAGCCTTTCAATGAGGTTTCTGAGCATATAAGACCCATGCTGAGAATTCATCTTCCTCTGAGCATTTTGAAAAAAATCCTTTCTTTAAAAAGCATTGAGAAACACACTGATATTGCACTTAGAGCATTGGTTTTAGTGTCAGTACTGTAAATGTAAATGATTGTACTGTAAGTCACGATCCATTTGCAGAATCCTTCTGACAGCAATCTGTACTTCATGGCCTTTTTTGTCTACATTCAGTAATGCTTTCTATTTTAACCAAAACAGTTATGGTGGCAGACTGCACACTTGGGCTTCGGATGTGGAGCTGTTTTGTCAGGGCATCCTGTTCTCACATTTGAAGTAGAAAATCAGTGCAAGCACTGCTAAAAAACCCATGAGGAAGCTGATTTGGGTATTCTCTATTCAGGGCATGAAAGTGTCAGAAAAAAGTTTCTGCAGAGCATGGAGAAATAAAGTCTGTGACAGAGGTTCAAGGGGAAATTGTGAGGAGCAGGCAGGAATGAAGGGAGCATGGTGGCTGTTTCCATGGCAAAGTCCTGAGTACTTTGGCAAGGGTGCAGTGAGTCCCTGCTGCCCCAGCAATAGCCTGGATGGAAGGCACACTGTTCATGTGGGAAGAAGCCCATGAGAGGCTGACAAAATCTCTCATTAGACAGGGAGTCTGGTTGTGGGCAGCCATTGTTCCTGGCACTCAGGATGTCCCCAGACTGCTGTGCTAATAAGGGCTCACGTGTCCTCACACCAGAGTTAGCAGCTGTAGGCAGGGTTGAACATTACCTTAGCTGGCCATTGGTGCAGGGACAGTAATTCCACAGCAGTATCTTGTTCCTGTACACTCTGGTTGTTCTTTCTGTTCACTTTATTGATTTGCACACAGGTCTCCTAAACCTGGACTCTGTTTCATTCACTTCAGCAAGGGTTGGTGTTATTTGAAGAGCGAGAATCCAAATTCAGGTTTCCTGGTTCTTGCAGTCCCTTTTGGGCTCCGCT
This sequence comes from Dicaeum eximium, assembly GCA_013396995.1. Classification (NCBI taxonomy): domain Eukaryota; kingdom Metazoa; phylum Chordata; class Aves; order Passeriformes; family Dicaeidae; genus Dicaeum; species Dicaeum eximium. The sequence continues at coordinate 155,838 of VWZP01005847.1, forward strand.
GTGTTACCTCTGACTGTGGAAGGATAAATGTATGAGGTGCCTACTCCCTCTGGAGTGTCTTAGGGAAGCCAGTAACTGCAGCTTGCCCAGGTGCAAGTGTGGTGGCTTGAGCAAATCTACAGTTTCAAGAATTAGCTTAGCTGCCCACAGTTATTTCAAGACCAGCAAAACTAGTTCTGCTTTTAATTTCTTGGCTTTGTTAGCTTATTTTAGAACTTTGCAGAAATATGCTATTTTGCTACGGTTTATAGAAATAAGTTTACTTATGCTTTTGTGTTTTCTCCATGGAACTTGATTTCTGTTTTTGCAGAGAGTAGGGGTCTCACAGGATAATCCAATCCTGAAGCAAAAAGTAGCTACAATTGCCAACGAGAATCCGATGCTACAGAAGGCAAGTAGAGCAGTGCTTGAGGGAAGTGCAGTGAAGGCATTTTTGTCATTTGGAAAGCACAGAAACGTATGACTCACTTCTTTCAAATAGAAGTCTTCCCCAAAGGAAACTACTAGGACAACTAGCTGGTGTTTGTAATTTTGTACACCTCATTTAATGTAACCTTTATCTTGATTTTGAAAAGGTCGGATGGAAGAAGAGAAAGTGGAGCTGATTGAAAGCAAGTTTTGGGTTGGACATTTGTTTGTTTCTTTCTTTCTTTTGCCTTGCCCACAGTGATGCTGTTCAAATTTCACAGGCAGTCTGTGTCTCTCTGGGCAGAGGTGTTGTAAAGCACATATCTTCAAATCTGCCAGCAGTTTAAGTAGAAAGATCCAGTAAAAGACAATCCTGAGAACTGTATGAGAGAAATCATAACTGCTTGCCAATGAAGAATTTGAAAAGGAGGAAAGTTTGAGAAACTCCAAGCTTCCTAAACAAAAAAATCCAAAAGACTTTGAACATCATCCTTTAGTAGTCAGTCCCTAGAAAATTAATTATTAAAAGATAAGCCACTTTAATAGTTATCTTGTCATAGTATTTTGAAAAAAATAGTTTTTAATAACATTACATAGAAACCAGACAATTTAGAGAAGATGGGAATTAACATGAAGAATTCCAATCGGAAATGAGTGAGGGATACAGAGACCAGTTAAGACTGAGAGGAATGCTACTAACGGTTGCTGGACTGTGTGCATAAATACGCAGGTGAGTAAGAGCTTAAATTAAAAGACAGAAATATATTCATTGCCATAGTTGTTTCCAGTTGGAGGGAATATAAAATAGTTAATCATAGACACTGAGATTTGTTACCTCAGTTTTAGGCTAATTTCATATTTCTCAGAAAAACCTTGTCCCTTATCATATTAGTTACATTTGTAATTTCCTTGTTTTTTTCACTCCTATATTGCAGAATAACAGGCCTAATTTTCTTTTTCTTGTTTCCACCACAAATTAATCTTTACTTTCCACTCAATTTATTTGTGACTGAGAATCATGTCAAATGTGACACTATTTGTGTAATTTATCTCTTTTAAAAACAAAATCAGAAATAAAAAAGCAAATTGATTAGCAATTCTCTCTCCTTAAATGCAATAAGGAATATTGTTAAAAAGTTATTATAATACCCATTTGAGCCTTCTAGAGCTATTAAAAACTTACATTTCACATTCAATTTTACAATACACGTGCTACAGAGTACATGTGTGCACTAACAATTGATTGGGTACTGTCTGCACAAATGTCATTTTTGCTGTTTAATTAGATGCCTCTGAATGTAAACTTAAAATTCTTTTATTTTTCTCACTGAGGATCTCTGCAGCTTGGGGGAACTTGTATCCTGCTTTTTTATTCTCCATTTCAGGGGTCAAGAGGGACAGTAAAACTCTTAAAAAATATTTCAGTTCATCAATATTCCAATGAACATTGTGCCTGACAGTAATTTGCTCAAGCCTTTGTCACATGTCTTTTATATAGCTGATGCTTGCTTCCAAGTAATTTTAAAAATATTTTTCCTGTCTTGACAGGGTTGAAAGTTTCTTATTTTTCAAGCTGAAATAAATTGGTCAAGCCATGACTTTTCCTTTGAAAAGAAAAATTTCAAAAATCTTAGGAGGTATTTCCTAAGATTTTCAATAGTCATATAGTCCAAAAGTTCAAAAGAAAGAATGAAACAACAGTGATAAAGGAGATGGAAGCAAGTGTCTTTGTAAAGGATATAAGAGAACAAACCAGATTAACTCAGTGGGTTCAGCTGAACGTGGTTTGGCTTGCTTATACTTTGTCCTTTTTCCTTCTTCTACTTTGTCCTTTTTCCTTCTCAATCAAGTATCTCAGTCTTATCTGATACAATTAATCCTTCCATCTATGATATTATTCAGTATTTAAGGATTACAGACAGCCCAAAATCTAGCAGAATCAATGAACTGAAGAACAGTCTCTTCAATATAATCTCTCATAGAAATTTCTGTGGGGATTTTCAGCTGATAAACTATGGATTTACTTAAAGTGGGCATTGCATCAGTGTGAAGTAACCCTCTGATTTGAATATTTCTGAACTTTGCAGGGTTCTGAAACACACATCTTATATAAATACATCTTGTCTAAGACTGAATTATAGCCAGCTCCAGGCAAGGAACAGGTAATACTTATATTGCCTCTGGAGCAGTCCAAAAGTGAAATTAACTCTCATGTCCAAAGACTTGTGCCAAGTTTTTTACTATTATATTGTAATGGTGGAGGTGTGCTTTCTCCAGTCATCCATCTATTCCAGGCCTTGAACAGTTTACACAAGTTATTGAAAGACACTTCTGAAAGGTAATCCCATATCCTGTATAATTCCTGATGAAAGGCTTCCTGCCAAGGCTCTATACCTTCATGGTTTTGGATAGTTCTTCTCCCTGCCAAAACCCCCTGAATATACATTTTTGTGGATTTTTTCTTTTGTTTTGCACCTCTGACTGCATCATTCACCTGTGTTATTTAATGAAAGAGGTAAGAATTAAGAGATAAGTCTTTCTATGAGGTAGTTTTCAAATCAGATGGATAAATCATGTGCTCTTGCAGAAGGTTAACTTTTGACTTCTTAATAGTTTACAGTTTCCAGAGCTCCTCTGAGAAATTAGCATTCAGAAGCAAGAAGGGATAGTTTGTGACTCATTAATTTCTTGATTCTCTTAGAGTGTGATGCATGGATCGCTCATCAATTTTATGGGGTAATGTATCATGCAACTTATAAATATCTCATTATCTTCTCTATGCAAACACGTGTATCAGAAATGCAGCAGCTGAATGCATGCAGGATTTATATTTCCCTAGGGAAAATTAAAACTTCAGACTCATTATAGCAACCCTGGACCCTGTTGGTTGGCATACCAAGAATCACCTGCTTTGCCGAGCGCTTCTTAAGGGTTCAGGGTGGCAGTAAATGTATCCTAATCAGGGTGTTAAGCAAGTATTTGGCTTAATCACAGGCAAATAAATGTTTTTCTTATTTTTTATGAGAACTTCTTGCATTTCTCCCTTTTACTGTGTGATAAAAGTTACATTAATACATGAGGAAACACAAGCAAGAGCCATGCAACAACATTCTTGCAATTCAACATTCTTGTTATTTTTTAACTTTTTACTACTACTAATTTTCATCCCAAATACTCAGTAAATATATGTTTAATCAAAAGCAGAGGTATAGTAAGATAGAAAATGGGAGATTTTAATAAAGAAGACTGAAAAACCTCTCTCTTTTGGAAACCCAATAATTTCACAGAGGCATTATTGATTGTGAGAGTTATTTTTAGGGACCTACCATCTCAGTAACAATCAGAAAGAATCAAGTGTGAGGAATTTATAGGAAAATAACAGAAAACTATAAAATAGTGAAGTGTATGTTTGCAGGTCTATAGTTCATGCATATTTTGAACTGTGTTTAATCGTCAATAAATTAAATTAATTTCCCTAAGTCAAGTCAAGTTTTTTTTCCCACAGCAAAAACTGAAGTGTGATCTCTCCCTGTCCTTATTTCTACCCATAAGCTTTTTTTTTTTTCCCCCTCAATTTTCACCCCTGTCCTTTTTAGGCAGAGGGATATGATAGAAAATCTTGGCAAGCGCCCAACAGCCAGCCAAGGTTAACCCACAACAGATGACACAAATGGATGACACAGAGATGGCAGACATGGAGGAGATGGGCATATAATAATTCTAAAATCATTAATGCCATGACAAAAGGAGGCACTGCATGCTGCCTCTTCAAATACAAGAACTAGGGGCATGAAATTAATCTGAGAAGTCCATTTCAAAACAGAAAAAAGACATTTTTCATGAGATTGGAATGAGAAGATCTGAGCTTGCTGTTAAGCAATTTTGTGAGTGATTAAAGGTTACGTTGTCTCTGGGAGGAAATGGACAAGTGCTTGGAAGAAGCATCTATTGGGGTTAGTAACCCAGAAATCACATAGGGCTCTGTAAATTATCCCAATGGAAAACATCTGGAGGCTAGGACAGTACTCAGGGGAATCTTGTTCAGGTAAGGTTATGGATGGGGCTCTGAGCAACCTGATCTAGTGAAAGCTGTCCCTGCCCATGGCAGAGTTTTATTAGATGGTCTTTAAAGGTTCCTTTCAACCCACACAATTCTGTGGTTTTATGTGGTTGTCCCTGTTTTCAGCCTCATCAAGTGGGTGGCTATAGCCATTGATAGAAACAGAATACAAAATCAGATGAATTCTTGGAATTACACAATGCTGATGTTATTTAGACAAGATGTAAGAATGAAACTTGTAGATAGCTCGTAGATCTCACTCAAATTTCTGAGAGGAAAAGTCCAATGTTCATAGTTCAGGGGAGAGAAAGGGGATGAAGATTGGTCCTGGAAAATGCATCAGCTCTGACATCCCCTTTGTCCATACAAGCAGACGTCTGGGTACAAATGGTGAGCAATATCACTTTGAAAGCATGCTCTGAAGAGGCTGTATAAACATTGACAAATACAATCTTTCAAAATATTGAGAATAGGAGCAAAGTGCAACACAAAAAAAATGTCTCTTTGCTACATCATTTCTAGTAAGTTTTCTTCAAAGTTTAGGTAATTTAGGTAAACTTGCACCAGTGAAAGGAGCAAGTAGTTTAGAGGCAGGCACTCCAACACTTGAAATACATTAAAATTACCTCAAGGATGTGTGCAACCAGGCAGGCATTTTGGCACTATTTATTTTTATAAATAAAAAATTTTAAATAAATAAATTTTTATTTGGTACAGTATTTTTATTTTGCTTTGAATGATAACATATTTTTTTCTTTTAACCTGTTGCATTCAATCTTCCATTGAATTAATTATCCAAAATTAGTGTCTGAATGAGTGTGCTGTGAGGGACATGGGAGCTGAAGTTTTTACACCACAGCCTAAACTATTATTCAAGTATTGAAAAATACATTGGTCATATTCTTATTGAGGAAGATAAAATTACATCCATATTTCTTAAAATATAAGGTCTTTTTCATCAAGCTTTATGAATTTTCCTTATTTAGAATCAGAGAACCATTTAGAAAAGACCTGTAAGATCACTGAGTCCAACCATAAAGTTAACCCTGCCAATTCCACCACTAAACCATGTCCCTAAGTGCCACATCTTCATGTCTTTTAAATACCTCCAGTGATTGTGACTCCACCACTTCCTTGGGCATGCTGTTCCAGTGCTTGATAACTCTGTGATGAAGAAATTTTTCCTAACATCCAATCTAAACCTCTCCTGGCCCCACCTGAGGCCATTTCCTTTTTGTCCTGTCACTTGTTACCTCTGAGAAGGGCCAACCCCCACCTTGCTACAATCTCCTGTCAGGCAGTTGTAGAGAAAGTTAAGGTGCCACTCCTTGTCTCTTTTTCTCCAGGCTAAACAACACTGGTTCCCTCAGCTGCTCCTCATAAGGCTTGTGTTCCAGGCCCTTCTCCACCTCTGTTGTTTTTCTTTGGGTATGCAAATCTAATTATCATCTAACCAGCTCTGAAAAACTCAACTTGCACTTACCATTTCCAAGTATTTTGACAGCTTTGTACAGAAAGGTTACTCACTACGGCTGGTAAATACTGATTTCATCCCTGATTTCTCTTAGAACTGCTTACTGTGTGCCAGAGGGTTTTTGCAGTTTACTACTCATTGCTTTAAAGTAACTGTACAATATGACAGAATTCAGAGGTATCCTTTACAGAGTCCACCCAAAATAAGAACTTCAGCATGGAATTCTGCACAGTTTTTTTTACACAAAGAACTTACTTTATTCTTTGCAATTCTGTCCTTTGTCATGTTCCTTGAGTACTTTGATCAACTGTTTGCCTTACAGACTTTGCCAAACTTCTTGCTACTGATGTGCTTGAAGAAAGATTTTATATTTAGTTTAATTCCCTTTGACAGTTGCTCTTCAAACCCTATTTTGGGCTCTCTTGGTTATGTTTTTATAGTTAATCTGCCAGGGTTCATGATAACTTCATTCTTCTTTGACACAGCTTTAACAAATTAGAAACTTGTTTCTAATTACCTCCCCAACCTGCTGTTCAGTCATCATGAGTTTTCTACCCTTTCTAAAAATACCTTCCAAAAAATCTGTGGTAAGCATTCATCAGTGTTGCTCCTTCAACAATCTCCACACTGACTGTCAGGTTTTAATTCTCTTAGCTGCTCATTTTAAACAAGTTTTTTTGTCTTTGTGTGGCTCTACCCCCTGAAATAGAGCAAAATTGTGGTGTATCCCTTTGTCTTTTGTTGCTCCTGTAAGGGCAGAATTTATCTTGATTCACATGTGCAGTTTTGAGCCAAGTCACATGTGACAGTGGGGACAAGGTTAAGGGAAGTGTCCTGGTTTGTGGGCTGCCTTGACAGCTGCTTCAGGATGTACTTACCAATGGCCTTGTAAAAATGTGATCTCTGTGTCACGTACCAGTGTGAATCTTCATAAGGGTAATTACTGTTCTCCCCTTTTCTGCCCTTTCTGCCTCTGATCTCCCGTGGGATAGCAGTGAGTGCTGCCATCCTATCTAGGTGGTCACTAATGTCTCATGTTCTTCCTATTTGGGCCTCGAATTTTGGTCTCTAAGGATGTCAAAGCACTTGATCAGGTGGATAGTTTGTCAGTTTTGATTTTTATCAATTTGTGCTTCTCCAGTCCAGTGACTGTGGGGAGGATGAGCGTAGGCATGAGAATGTGAGACAGGAAGGCAGCAGCAACAGATTCAGGGAAAGGGGTTCTTGCTCCAGGAATACAGATTTTCTCTACAGTCAGAGAAGAAAGAGGAGCTCTTCTAAGGAGCATTTAGTCCTACGTTCTTTAAAACAAGACTAGCCAATTTATTCTTAAACTTAGATGGGCTGCTTCTTAGTTATTTTTCCAATGGCAAAATATACATTTGAGGTCTTGCTAATGAGGGATCTAAGTGCCTAAAGTATGTCTTCAGGGAATAGAGGTCTGTGATGTAGACTGATTGGTTTGGTCTCCTTTCCCCTGATGAAAGTGGTCCAATTAAATCTTGTAATTGTTGAGGACAGAGGTCCTTAGCTGGTAGGGTTCACAAGGGGAGGGCAACAAATGGGATACATTGCTTCTTGTGCTTGGTCTAAGGACCTATTTTTATATGAAGTAGTTAAAGAGTAATTGAAATACTTGGAATAGAGATTGTCTGTCAACAATTAACTCTATTTCTTAGCTCTCTCAGTCTTGCACCAGTACTGCTTAAGCTTGGAAGCACAGTTCCAGGTGCTCAAAGGATTTTGAAATCAAGATTTTGAGAGGTAAAAGCTTTACTCTTTTCAGGGATAATGGAACACTTCTTTACATAAAGAGAGAGAGAGATACATGAGGATGGGAAAAATAGAATGGAAGTTGTATTTTTATACCTTATGCTTATAAAAGGACTTAATTCCCCTTAAGCAGCTCAGAAGAGTTAGTAATTTAAGAAATACATACCAGTTATACGGATTCAGCAACAGAAATAACTGGGTTTGTGTAACATCTAAAGCTTAATAAGTGATTAATTCAAGACTCTTTCTGTGAGACAGTGAGCTTTATGTGCCACTCCATTTGGAAATGTGCAGGCACTAAACCATCTCTGGTTTAAAGGTAAGGGAAACCATGGCAGCCCATGACAGCTGATGAACAGCCTATAAGTACATAAAAGATGCTTCAGCAGCTGCTGTGACTTAGCAAATTTAAAATCAACTTTCTTATGCATTAGAAGTTGAAAGTACAATTTTATTTTTAATGTTCCAAATAATGCATGTCTTTGCAGGTTTTGGTCAATTTCAAATTTAGTAGACATTCCTCAGAGAACCAGTATTACTGCCTGAATTGTTTCATGCTAGGCTAGAAGTAGCTCCTTGTGGGCTTCCTAAGAACAGAGTGTGCTGTTTTGTTCTGGATCTTTTTTATGACCATACTCAGAGGAAGTACTTAATGGGTGGCAATTCACAAATTTGAAGTCAGTTTTCAGTGTATATGACTCTGTGCACATTTCAAAAGCAACATCGTAGGGATTTAAATTGTTACCTTTAAAGACAGGAAAAGTAGAAAGTTTTATAGTACTTTCACTTAGCAAAAATATTAAGCTTCCACTGGTAGTGTGTTCCTGTTTAAGCAGCCCAGTGAAGCTGCTTAAACTGACAACTTCCTCTACAGCCAGAATTATTCTTATCTGCAATCTCATGTATCAAAGCATTTATATTCTTTTGTTCCATTTCATATCATGTAAATTTTCATTCTGAAGTGTCTGGGCAGATTTCTGGAATTCAGAAAGTATTGGGACTAGCATCCATCATATCTATTCTTGCATCTATTCTTTATGGGAAAAATGAAAATAGTGGAGGTGCTTTGAGTTTATAAATGAAATCAAAGCTGAAAATAGCTTTTGCACAAAGAGATGCCCTTTTGTTATTCAGGAAATGCATTCCAAACAGTTAGCCCTGGAGAAAATGATGCCTCTAGTGCAGATGAGCTTTACCCTCACTGTAGAAAATTTCAGCATGTCAGAGTAGCACTGCTGTTGGCAGCGTTACTAATGTTGGCCTTTCACTTATCCTTGCTTGAAACAATGACGTACTTGAAGACAATATCTGAGTCCTTGGGAAAGAATAAATATTGTACAGAGAGCTGGTTCAGGAAGCAGAGGACAGTTTTGCTTCCCAAACAGTAGAAAATGATGTTTGAAGGAGGTGCTATAGCATTTTGAACTTCCTAGTGTTTTCTAAGTGCTGAAGGCTACGAAACCAAATCTGCAGTGTTACCTCACTCGGCTCTGAATTCTTTGTGAGATAATGTGGTCACTGCCCACTGGCGTGAAATGGAGGACTTCATGTCACTGAAGGAGAGCAATGCAGCTGACAGACTGATGTCACTGCTGGCTGCCTCCAGCTAAAAGGATTATTTCAGGCTGACTCCTAGGTCTATCCTGGTAGAACACCAGCTCTAAAGCCATACTTTGGCTAAATAGAAATACTAACTAGCTAAGAAACAAGACCTAGCTTTTTCCTGGCTAGAGGAATTGCTCTTCTGGTATGAGTAACTCGCAGCAGCCTGGCCATTAAAAGTAGCTTAAGGATTAGTCTGTCACCTTCTGATATCCTGCCCTTGATCTAAATAAACAAATAAATAACATCCCTACAAATATCCAAGAATTACTCTCCAATACAGATTTTTCTCCTAAGCTGTGTACGTTAGTTTTAATCCTGTGGGAGTTACTTTTCTGTAACCATGTCTGGGATTTGGCCCTTAATAGTGACTGAGTCTTCACTCTGTAATGTAGGTCAAGAGAAGAAATTAAATGATGACATTGTGCTTGCTTGCTGTGGCATCCCCCAGGAGTTGGTATGGTCCCTACTGATTGCCTTGAATCATTAATCAAAGGGAAACTGCATTGCACAGCCTACAATGTATTCTCAGCAGGCACATGCATTGATGATGCTGCACCATGAAAAAGACTTAATTGCATTGACAGTACATTTTTTTCACAGTTTAGAGTGTTTATCAAAATTGTGCTTGTAGCATCTAAAAATAGTGTAATTAATGCAGCTTTTGGCCTCTTCACACAGTGTTTTCTTTTTAGTTTCTTCTGTTAAAGAAGACAGCTGTTTGCTAGGAAAACAAATTCATCTTTTTTCCTTCTCTCTCTCGCCTCCTGTTTTCTATCTGAGTGCATCAGTAGGAGGCTCACAGTTTGTTGTAAATGTTCATTCACAGTTTCTGCAGATTCCTACATTCATATTCACAAAGGCAGAATATTTCAAGATGTCCTTCATATCAAGTTGCTGCTACTTCACATTAGACATGAGGAATACAAAATATAGGCATTGCTTCCAGAGGCAAAACAACACAAACAAACAAACAGAAACCCACAAAAAAACCCACAAAAACCAAAACAAAACCAAACCAAAAAATGCACCAAAAAACCCCCAAAACAAAACAAAATAAAACACTACAAAACTAAAAAAAAAAAATTAAAAACAAACAAACAAACAAAAAAAAAACCCACCAAAACCAAACAAACCCAAACAATAAGGTATAAAACCTACTGTCCTCGAGATAAATGTGACAATTTGGATCAGCCATTTTTTCATTGTTAAATTGTTTCCTTTCATTGGTGATCTGAGGGTGGCTTGTGGGTATTGAGTTGTAGGGTATATTACAGAACAAGGAAAGCAGACCTTCTTTGATAAGATAAAGCCTCTTCAAGAGAAGGGGAGGGAGATGCTGGTGAGGTGGCTTGTGACACCACTAGGCAGCTGTTCCTTGGCTCCTGGGTGGACCAGGACAGTGTTTGCCTTTCTCCTCTTAAATATTCAGGCTGTGAGAGCAGGAAAGGACACAAAATCATGACACATGGTTTGGGTCACCACCATAAGCTGTTGCTCCTGTGCTGGGCAACCTGTGTGCATGTGGGGACCTGCAACCCTATAAGAAACCCAACCTGCTTAATGGCAAGCAGAGTGGGAGTAAGGGAGCAGCATCTGCCCTCCTGTGCAGAGAGCAGCAAGAGCAAAGGGAATTTATGCTGGAAGGAGATCTGGGTTAAAGAAGACACTGGGAAAAAAATATCTGTTTGAGCATTAAGAAAAAAGAGACTTAACATCTGCTTTGCCCACACCTCTACAGAAAAATCGTATTATCATGACTCATTTTTGTCATCCATCTGCTACCATTAACTATTGTAAAATGTTCTGTTGCCTCAAACATCCTCATCAGGTTTTAAAATGTTTCAGTTCTACATATTGCCTTGTAAATCTTGTATTACTGTGAAGAAGACTGTGTATGTGACAGAGCTTTGCAAGGCTGCAATTTCACTGAAATTACTATTATTATCTTATAGACTGCTATGGTAAAGCTCAAGTGGTGCAGTATATGAAATCTTAAGGTTAAATAATGGATTTTACCTTAACATTACACTGGCCTTCATACTTCTGCTACTGATGTAGGACTTTAACTTCTATTAAAACAGGAGCCTATTGAATATCTTTATCATTGTCTGGCATAAAAGCCTGCACTGTGTATACACACAATCTGAACGTTCAGTATCAGAGAATAAGTGGAAGTATCTTGAGTTTATCAAATGCTTTCTACTCTGTGAATAAAGACATCTGGAGTTAAGCTGCCCTTACACTGCTAGCTGGTGATGCATGTGAGAATGGGATTCACAACTGATAGCAGGACCAGAAATGGTCCTGTGGTGAAGCCTGCACTTAAACCTATAAGCACCACAAAGTGAATTAATCAGGAGAACATATGAAGCAAAAAAAAAAAATTAAATATAATTAAAGAAAAAACATTCATAATAGTTAACAGAGAAAATTAATGAAAATTAAATGTATTTTAAGCAATTAAAATTTTAATGGAAGTTCATTTAAACCATTTTTTTCTCCTTCAGTACATTTAAGCAGTATTTTGTATGGGATGGAAGAGCTTGAAAATTTCTGGATGGTAGTCTTCAAGGATATTTACTGAGCACAGAGATTGCTTAGGCTCCTGGTTGCTATAATCTTCCACAGCGATATGAGTTTAATGTATTTGGAAAAGATCAGGCTGCTTTCTTTTCCAGTGCAAACTTTGCTCTGGGAGGTGCTGTTTTACAGATTAGATTAAACTTAATGCATTTAAAATTTGAGTTTTAAAACCACTGAAGAAACAAGGTGTCCCTAGAATAGAAGATGCAGGTTTTGCTGGCAATTCTTTTCATTTCATTCCTCACCAAGACAGCATTAAAGTGCAGTGGCTATGTCATTGCTATTAAAATTACAGGACGGGTGAAGAAACGCAGACCCAACACTCTGTACCTGATCCTAGATCAGCTGTTGAAATTACCAGTGGCCTTTACATTGTCATATATTTTTTCTGGTATAATGGGGAGAATAACAGGTCTATCTTACTAATTTTCCTTTGTCTATGATTTGGAAAACCACAGAAAAAATTATTTTGTAATTTCTTTATTTTCAGCTTTCAGAAGCATGGTACTGTAAAATGTTGGATGAATAGGAAAGAATCCTCCCTTTGCATCGAGCTGCTGTCAAACAGCCTTTCAAAGGGGCTGTCATTGAGGATGAAAATACTGATGTCTGAAAGCCCTCTTACCTGCTGATGCAGGGAAGTGCCCAGAGTGCCTTCTCTCTTCCCCAGCCATACCCAGCTGCCTTCACTTCTTAGCAGAGACACCCTTGTCTTTCAGGTTAGCAGAGAAAGCAAAATGGCACAAAGGGAAAAACCTTGGTCATTAAAGTTTACCATAAATATGTATGTGGATTTTGGAATTAGTAGTAGCTTTTTAGCTAGTTTTGTGTCATCCTCCTTTTTCACTGTGTCCCCCAGAGTGAGGCAAGCCCAGGGCACCATGGGTGCCTTCAGAGAATTGCCCACAGCCCATGAGGATTTGTTGAGCTGGGGGCAAAGGCTCTGCTTGCAGCCCAGTGTCCGGCCACCTGCCAGTGCCCTGAGCCACAGCACGAACACTCGTGTCTCTCCTCTTTTCCCCAAACCACACGGGGTAAATGGGGATGTTATGATGCCATCTCACTGACACCGTGTATTCCTGGCTCTGTTATTACTCTCTTAAAGAAGTGAGTGTCAAAGTCATCAGTAAAAGAGAAGTAAATACTGAGTGGGGTCAGCCCAAAAGAGAAGCTGCAGTTGGCAACTGATTGGTTCAACACAGGATCATCTTCACACAGGCAGGCTCAACTTTTCTCTGCTGTCCTTGTACCTTCTGTAGTCCACCAATTTAGAGAGCCTTTAAGAAAGATTATCAATTTGGATGAAAATACAGGGGTAAATCAGCAATTTAAGTTCAACTGTCACTCTAATATTACTACTAGCCTGCTTCATTTAACCTGGCTTTTGTTCTGTGCTATTTTAAAAACTCCTAGTAACGTCAGCTGCTAAAATACAGGTGCTATTACTGATTTTTTTAAGCTGTTCAGTTACACTAACATTGCAATCCTTAAAATATTCCAGTCTAATTTTACCATTGAGATGAAGTCTGGATTGTAACTCCACAAGAATCAGTTCTGGAAAAGCAGAAACCAGGGTAGGTTGCAAGCACTTCCCATCAAGCAGCCATTCAGATAACTGCAGTGTCAATTGCTTTACAAAAAGCCAAATTGTTATGTTCAATAACTAACTCCTGCACACTATATTTCCTGCTTGCAACATCGAGTAATAAAAAGTCATCCAAGGCTGATGATTTTTATTCTGAAAAAAGATATGGAAAGACTGATTTCTTTTTCATGGTGTATGTAGTCTGAGGAAACAAGTTTTAAAGAATTTACTGTATAAGATTTTCTTCCTGCTCTTAAACACAGAAGAGTAATTTTGAGAGATATTTCAGATATTGAAATTGGTAGATTTCTAATGATGTTAAGGGATTTTATTTCTTGTATAAATCATACACTAAACCCCTTTAGCAGTCACAGGAGTTATGGACAGTGCTGAGTGCTCTATCTCTTTCTCCTTACTAGCCTAACATATAATTTTGTGAGTATGAATGAAATATGAACATCCTTAATTATAAGAAATGTAAAATTTTTCAACAAAACGAACAGACATTTACTACAGTATCTATGATATTTTGCTTTTCCTTCTCTCATGTATTAATTTTTCATGCATTCAGGTGGTGTGAAATGTCTTGGTGTACTGGAACACCATTGTGAAACTCAAGGAATTTACATGAAGTCATATCACTTCCCTTGAAATAGAGAAACAAACTTATACCAGCCCTACTTTCTAGGGAAAAGGAAAAAAAAACCACCCCCAATAACAGACCAGTTAAAAAAAATTATATATTTCTATGTTCATCACTGAAAGCTGCCTTTGTCCTTGTAATTCTGTGGCCATTGGTTTTGGCAGTCTAACAGCACAAGGTGCTGTTTGTGGAGTGGCAGTGTTTACTGCCCTGAAAACCAGACTCCAGATCCTTTCATCACTCTTTGCTACACTGGTTAATTACATAAGCTGGGTCATTGAACTCCATAACCACTGGGCTTCTTATAGTGGGTCACAACCCTTAGGCTCACTTGGACATTCATGTGGTTTCTGTGGTTTTGGATCTGAACATAAATGTATTAATCCTTCTACAGTGACTTACCTTGAGCATATGTGTGCAAACTTCTCTCACCCATCATCCCTGGGGTGTTTCAGCTGGTGCTTTCACTGCCACTCACCACTGTGTAACCAAGATTGCTACAGGGCTTTCTGTTGCTGCATTACCCCTGCACAAACAATTATTACTGAGATCCAGACTAAGATAATTTTTCTCAGCCAGAGATCATTACTTGAACTGCCATTTTTCTCCTGTCTGGCTGAATACAATACCATCACCCCTTGTCAAGCTGTGTTATGTCTCTCAGGCACCCAGTGAGTTTAAGACATCAGTAACAGCAGCAAACTCTCTCAACAAGCTAGAACCACTCCTTACACCTACAGTAGGATTGGTGCTATAAGTAGTTCCTGGCTAGTTATACCTGAATCTGCTGTCTCCCAAAGGGTTGAGCAAGTGATTCTTCCCAGTCTTAAAGTCTAAATATTCCTCAGACAGTGGAGCTACAAGAGTTGCTTTCCTATTGCTGGAGGTCACCTGCTCTTGGTTTCAATGCTTTACTCTTGAGACCTTCTCTTTGATTTCTAGCATACAGTTTTGCCAACCTATACATGAAGGTGGTTCATGGTTTTTTATTCCATTTGGCTGCATCTTCTCCCAGGCATTCAATTTTTAATTTGAAATGCAATTATTCTAATTCCAATGCCATCTTCATGACTCATGCATAATGCTTGGAGAAATAAAAATACAAAAAGCTCTCTGTGCTATCCTGTATTCAAGCCCCATATACGGAACCGCAGGGGTCCATCTTGTCTTTACTTTCCACTTGCTTGTGTATCTTCAGGGCCTCTATTAACAAGCATTAAAACTGCTTGTATCTTTTTCTTTTGTACATATTTGCCTTCTCCTTTTTATTAGGTTCTTTGGGGTCTGTTCCCTCCTGGAGAGTATTCCCAGCCTTACCAACCTGCCCTTCTGAATCCAGACTGTTTATGTTAGTAGGGTTCAAAGGGCCCATAATTACTGCCAGGGATGAGTGAATCCTCCAGCGCTGCAGTTTTGAGTGTTAGCTCACCCTTACTGGACTGCATCTCCCTCTGGCACCCATCTAATAACCACAGACAATAGTTGCTTTTAACATGTGACTCTGGACCCATATGGCTTTTGTTCTTTCAGAAAAAGCCCTGCAGACACCATTTCCAGCTGCTTTAACACGTCTCAGCTCTGGCTGTATGCACAATGAACTCACCGTGGCTGGTGTTTCTTGTGGGTTACACATGAACCATTTTATGGCTGCACAGGCAGTTTCAGGCAGGTGATTTTGGTCTGTATTGGCCAACTGGGGGTGATTTGTTTTCACAAGGAGCAGTACCAGGTGGACAAGGATCATTCCAAACCCCTCTGTGCCAGGCATCAAGACGCTGCTAGCTGTCCTCTGGCTTGTACTGCTCTACCCATTTTACCTGTCATTTCTGTGTGGGCTTCTTGGTTGTCTTCCTGTGAGAGTTGTGATCCTCACCTTCTCGCCTCCTAACTCTGTTTTATTCAGCAGCACTTGTTACAGTTACCTTAGTCTTAGCCAACTCAGTTTTCTTTTTTTCCTCTCACATTGTGTGATATCTGAGACTTCTTTCTTTGGTCTTTCCTCCCACCCTCACCATCCTCTCCTAGCAGGAGCAGGTTTTAGCCCTTCTGCAGCAAAGGTACACTCCCCAGCCTTGTATTCCCCAGCATCATCCCCAGAGCATTTTTTTCCTGCCCTAATGCCCTGCTCTTATCTTCACATTGTTCTCACTAGCTGCCCAACATTCCTCCAGCCCAGGCCACCCTTCCTGTTAACTCCTCCCTTCCCATAAATAATCCACTCTTCCCAAGACTCTCAGAAACTTACACAGCTTTACTCAAAAGACTCTTAAAAGCCTCACAAGTCTAAGCATGAGGATACAACTGTACTGCCTCTTCATCTGCCACAGAAGCCATGGTAGTGTCTCTGCTTCAAAGGCCATGGCTGAACTCACTGCTGGATTTGAAATGTCCTTCACAGTCCTGCTCTGGCATACATGGCATGGGTTATGACCTTTTTACCAACTTGGTATTTGAGTGTTCTTGTTCACTGTGTGTGACAGTGATACAATTTCTATTTCTGCTCCGCTCAGGCTCCCACATTCTTGCTCTTATAGCCTTGGTTGTTGAATTCTCCGCATTCCCTACCAACCTGTTACATGAAAACAGAGGCCTGTTGGTGTCTGCAGGACTCATCTGGCGCAGTGGATGAAAAAGAACAGGACTGATTTTTCATTTCTTTTACTAAACAAAATTGAAGGAAACAGATAATTGCTAGCATTTGTGTTGTGCTAGGCATTTTTGGGGGTTATGGTCATGTGTTTCAATATGCACAAAGCCTCAGGTAGAAGACAATTAAAGAAGAAACAATTTTCGACTGGAATCTCACATGGTAGGTGGACTCTTCTATATGGTGCTAATTATGGTGTCAATGTATTATTTTACCTTCATATTGCTCTTCATATAATCCTGTTTCACAGGAAAACAGTCTTTATGTGGTCTAATCAAGTTGGTCTTCTAGCAAAATTCACTTTCCATATAGTTACATGTACACAACTGTATTCTGTATTGGTGAAATGGTGTTTTGTATGGTGGCCTTAGTTTTGCAGCAACTTTCGAACCTATTCATATCTCAAAGCATTTAGTTCCACTAATCCTTTAAGATCCCAAGAGTCCATAGCAGCTGCATTGTGCAGCAGAAAGAGTCGTGGTCAGCAGCAGTAACCAGGATTTCCTGTGCTGGACATTGTCCACTTGCAGTAAAAATTAAGTGGAACTCAAGTGGTTTATAGGCTCTTTTAGTTGCATCATGAGAGCTGTAATTACATTTCTGATTTAAAGCTTTTGAATAGTAACAAATCTGTCAAGACATTAAAACTATTATAGACTTTCATTAATTCTTTCTTTAGCAGGGAAGAGCTTGGGATGGAAACTACAAGTAAAATATCTCTGAAGTAAGAAGAAAAAAGCTGGGTTTACTTTAAGTTCTGTTGTGAGGCTTTACTTCAATAAATCTGGAGGGGAGCTTTCTATTGATTGTTAGTCCTATAACCAGCTCTACAGGGTGCTTGCTTATGAGCATTGCTACACAAAAGTAAATTTCATCATGTTTTTTATCTTGTCTGTGTGCAGTTTCCCATTCAGTTTTATCAAGATTGAACAAACGTATGGAGTTAGTGAATTGAACATAATTTCCCATGTATGGAAGCAGTTTCAGTTTTTTATTACTTGCCATCACAATCATCTTTGGCTTACTCTTAGCAAATACCCTCTGTAATGTGATGGTTTTCAGCTGCTCCTAATAGACCTAAAATTGTTAAGACAGTATTTTGTGTTCTCTTGCTGCCAGTTTTGGCAAGTTTTACACTGAATTTGCTTTGTATTTTTAACATGCTTTGGTCAGCCAAACTGATTTTGTCTCTCCTTTTTTCCTATTGTTGACAAATGTGCAATTCTGGAAGCCTGAGGCTGTTCCACACCCTATTTGTGGGTGGAAGAAATTGCAATGCATGTCCCAGTTTACCAGAGCTTTCTGATTTATTGTAGTTAAGTTTCACCAGTTAACACAATTTGATTTGGGAATTCTAAAGTAATAGGGAAATTGCTACGACTCAGGTAACTTGGTCATCTTAACCAGCTACAAATTTTTCAATAATTATTAGAAAAGGGAATATTTTGTTGATGAAAATGGTAATATAAAAAACGCACATATTAGAATGAAAATTGGTATGGTTTACATCTTAGCTGTTTAATATTGGCTAATCTGTGAGGGTGGACATTTAAAATTCTTAGGATCAGGAATGGTGTTGTACTGCTAATGGAGAAGCTGTTAACTTAGAATCTCCTTCTTTTTTTTTGAGAAGAAAGAGGAAGATTAGAGATAGGGAAGGTTAATATAGCTCATTCCTTATGAATTCCCTGTGGTCCTTGCCTTTATATCCCTCCTGCTGAAGATACAATGCCTTTTCCTTTTGAGGTTTCCATATGGAAATTAATATTACAAAGTTAAAAAGAGCCTTGTGAATGGGCACAAAGATGTCAGAAGAACTAGGACAGTTTTTATTACTTTTTAATTTATTTTGTGTCTTTTTGTGGGAAGAGATTCACATGTGGGTTGCATGGTTTGCATTCATGACTTTTATTTGAAGGTGGCTTTGAATTTTGGGGGGATTTATCATATGCATAATCACACATGTGCCTAGCAATGTCTGAAATCTGTTTTATTCTCACTCCAACACATGCATTTTAAACATGATACCCAAATGAGTAGTGACACTGAGAAGTCAAGCCTGGATTAGTTTGCACCTTGTAGTCCTGTTTAATTTTGGATAACATTCTGAAAACAAAAGGTATCCTTTCATTATTCATCTGCCTAAAAAACTAATGATTCAAAGGGTACCAGAAGGGACTTTGTCCTGAAAACTGAAGCTTGCTATTAAAATTTACCAGATTATTCCTTAAACAAACAAACAAACAAACAAAACCCAACAAAAAACATGTAAAAAAGGCAGATACCAGCAGTCATTATCAGAAGTGTGTAAATTCGAGAAAGCATTTGCCTCACCTTTTCTTATGGAAAAGAAGGCTATATGTTTCCTGGTTGTGGTAGCCAAAGACTCTGACCCCTCAAAAATTTTGTTTTGTTTTACATTTAGAATATTCTCTAACAGCAAGAATGTATGCTAGCACTTTATAAAATATTCTGCTGTACATGCATTAATGCATTTCTCTTCATTGAGTATGTTGCCATCATTGGTTTAATAGAAGCATTATAATTTGAACTCTTCTAACAGGTCATTTGGTTTTATTTCTTTTTAATAACCTTAAACTGCACAGTTTCTCTGCTTTGATTTTGCTTGGTTTTATTTTTTAGTTAGTTTGCTTCTTCTTTTGCATTGGCAAACAGCCTCGATGTTTCCTCGCATTGACTGCAAATATTATTGGTCCATCAGGGCTTTTACGTGATAACCACAAATTCCTAGGGGTTCACTTTAAAAAACCAAAAGAGAACTTCAAGAAACTACCTGAGTGTACTTAAATGGAGATGTAAGAATAAATTCTGGTTACAGATAGAAACTTGACAGTGTTTGCTTTCCATCCAAGCCCTTGGTATTTTCTCATGCCATGCACACTCCTCTCAAACTGGAAATAACTATTTAATTTTATCAAAGAATGAGAAACTGAAAAAAAAAAAAAGGGCAACTTAGTATTTTCAGGAAGGAATGTTTGATTCCGCACTGGTTAAGGCTTAACATCAGAAAACCCCAAAACACCTAAAATCTCACAGACTGTTTTCAGAATATGGCTGTTAACCAAGAGTTTAGCTGGTTTTTTTTAGGCTGGGCAGGTAGATGGAACCCCAACCAGACCCCTGGAAAGGTCACCTGCTTCAAGTAGCACTCTTGATTCATCCAAATTCTAGAATTAATTTCTCTGAACCCCCCCACAGTATTTCCCTTTTATTAAAGTTTATCTTATTTAATTGGCCTGGCTCTTTCCTCACATTTTTCTTCTTCATTCTAGGCTCTGTCATTTCATATTCAGATTTATAACATTTTGTTAACCCTAATGAATTTAGCGGTATGGGTGATAATATTAAACCCCTCTTTTTTGAGTCTCACTCCTAGTCTCCATTATCAGAAGTTCTCTTCCTTTGAAGGTGAGTTCATCATAGCTCTGCATCTTTCAGCATTTTTTTTCCTTGGGCTTTGATTTCAAGTCAGAAATTCCCCTACAAACCTTCCTATATATGATATGTTTTCTTTATGCTCTGATATTTGCCTTTACTTGTTTTCACCAGAACGCTTTAGAAATAAGAATGTTTACTGGTAGTGGCTAGAAACAAACTATTCCATATTCCTCTCTCATATCTAGACACATACTATTTGTAGTAAACTAAATTAAGAAAAAAAAGAAAAACAAAAAAACAAAACCAAAACAAACAAGAAAAACCCAAACCAAACACACCAAAAAAAAAAAAAAAACAAAACCAAAACAAATAATAAAAACCCAAACCAAACAACAACAACAACAAAAAAAAAACCCCATGGGAACAAGAATACAAATCACAGTCTTTTCCAGGTGCCTTCTGAAATGCTGTTGACGATGAGGACAGCAGCCTCCTGGTTGGTCAACAACCTGATCTTGTGTTTGTGCTTCAGTCTTCCCAGCAAGCCTGAGCCTGTGGCACCTTACAAGCTGCATGGCATATTGGATTAGGTTGTGGGTCCTTCTATAATTTTAATTTATTGTGCAGCTCTGCCTTATGGAGACTGCAGCAGAGCCCACCTCTGCATCTGAGAAGTCAGGCTATCTGAATATATGCATGTAGTTACTTTGCAATGAAATGCTTTATCTCCTCAAATCTCTACTACCTGTCACAACTTTGGTAATGAAAGTAACTTTTCCACTTTTTTTTTTTTTTTCCCTCGGTAAGCATTTTGCTCCTCTTTCATAATATATGATCAGTGTGAAGATATCTCTTTGCAGTTATTTTTGAAGATATTTCATATTTCCTCCTGGTTTCAGACAGGGAGAAATCTATAATAGGAGTTTGTAGCAAATTTGATTCACTGCTGTGTTACTCTGTCTAAAGCTGCTCTAACTCAGTCTAGCAAAATGGAATTGGACGAATTCCTGGGAAAATTGCTGGTGTAAGAGTCATGTGAAACTAGGGTAGTGCAGTAATACATCAGGCCGATTCTCTTTTCAGTTGTTTTCCTGCATTGCTGCTGTTGCTCTTCCTAGTGGTGCCCTTAGTAACTCCTGCCATTCTGAATGCTATCCTTGTAGATTTCTGGGTGCCTACAATGAACTTTTGAGCAGCCATCTAGTAAAATGCTCTGAGGTTTGTTATTTACATGGCATTTAATTGTGCGTTTGTAAGCTTCAGTAATATAGTGGAGACCAACACTTTGGTGAGCAGCACACTGAAACCAAGTTGTATAGCATGCTGTATCCAACTGTTAAAGAAAGGAGTCGATATTTAATTGTGGGGGACTCCCACTACAAAACAAGAAAGTTCATTCTTTTGCCTTGTGTGATTTCTAGTTTTCTAGGGTGGGTTGTTTGTTTTTTTTTTTTTCAAGCACCACAGTCATTCTCAGCAGTTGCTATGGGCAGTACCATCAACTTTGAACTTTTTACCTTCATTCCCTTGCCATTTCTGGTTTAGATAGTTTGTCTTTGCAGACATTCTATTTTGTGAGGGTTTTATTACTTCAAATTACAGGAATAGAAGTGTTGGGAAAGGAGTCATACTGACAAGTTCCCCAACATAAAATACAAAGGAATAAAGCAAAGCTGTTAATTTTCTCTGCTTCCATTGATGCAATTTGGAATCATCATGACGCTGGCAAAGGAGACTATTTAACGACATTGTTCTGTTGCTATTTATAAATGAGATCTCGTTTAAATTTAGAACACAAAGCCTTCCTGGGTGGAAAACTGCCATCTTGTGTATCACACGCAGTGCAGTGCAAGGGATCTGATCTGATGGCTGTCAATATCGCCACTGCAATTTAGACAGCAATAATGGCAACAGCACTGAGCTGTCCTTAGGGCTCAGCTCTCTAACCTTGTCACTTCTGAACCCATACCCTCAGCAGTGCGTGGAGTTTTACAGAGGCTGTGTGTTTAAATGTATGTGTTCATCAGGAGTTATGGGGCACCTGTTGTTTGCACTGAGGTACATCACAGGTTGCACCTTGGAGTGCATGGAGAACACCTACCTTTTTCTTTCCTCTTCTCTTATCCTGCCAACCCTCTCGTTCTACCCCTGGGAAGCCAGCTGTGCCAAGGAGAGGTGGGCATGTGAGGAGCACTGGGTTTTTTCTGAGCCAGCACTGCAGCTTTGGAGAATCTTAATGTTTGCATGGCTGCCAGCGATGGAAACACAGCCTGAAAAGTAAGAGCTGCTGCTTTGCTGCAAAGTCACAGAGAGGAAATACTGTTATTAAGTAGGACTGTTTGCAGCCTAAACTAGATATTTTGCATATTGTAGTCAGTTCCTCTCAATCTGTGTAAAGTCTCACTAAAGTATGTAAGACTTGAAGTCCTGAATTCAGCTCTGCTTTTACTATTCCCAATTCTTGTAATTTTGCTAAAAGTACTCATCTTCATCCATGTAGAGCAGGCAATCCTTGCACTTACAGTGATTTTTCAAGGATGTAGAGAAAAGCATCCAACAAATTCCTGTTTGTCCTGGTAGTTGCCACTTTTATTTAAGTTGAAATAAGGAAGAGTACATTTATGAAGACTTATGAGAGATCTTTGTCTAATCTGTAATTTCAGGATGCTAGAGACACTTATCATTGTCAGTTTCAAACCACCTTACATTTGCAAAAAGTGCTTAATAAAAATTGCTTGAAATGGTGATTTGCCCCAAATAAGAGATGCAGAAACCAGAAAAATCATTAAATTATCCAGGCATTTTGAGCCACATTTGTTCAGTGTGGGAGAAATGGCTTGTCCTAAGTCTAAACTTAAGTATCACGTATAAAGTAATTGATATTCAACAGTGGTTACATGAAAAGAGTACAGTTACATAAATCATAATAGTTTGACCACCTTGGATTAACAAATTACTGCCTGACAACTAAGCAGCACTAATATGCCATGTAAAAGTCACGAAGATGATTTTTTTTACTGTTAGTGTAATTTTATTATAATTATTCTTGGAAAATGCAATAAAAAAGCTACATTAATATTCAACTTCTGTTGACATTACATCTGCTTGAACTCTTAAGACATCATAAACTCCCTCTATGTAAATCCATAATACCTATCTGTCCTTTTTCTTTAAATAAATTCTTGTTGTATGTGACAGTTCAAATGGCAAAATCTGCTGTTTTCATTATTGCAAAATGGGTTTTCTACCTTTTGACTGTGGCATTTGTAAAATTCTAAGAATGATAAGAACAAAAAAAATTCATTTCCATGCTTGGAAGCAGTTTTCAGGAGACAGGGATGTGCTCTAACTCTACCACTAGTGTGCATTTTTTGTTTGTTCAATATTGGAAAGGGATATAAATACCAGTATTTCTGAAAATTATATACTTACACTGCTGTAATTGACTTTGCTGTGGATGCTTGCAGTGGAAATAGTGGATATTCCTGCTTTTCAGGTTTTTTACATGCGTTTGAAACACTCAAGCTAGTATGGAAAAACCTTAGTTCAAAGTCAAGAATTCAATACATATCTGAACCAACAGAACAGCTGGTGAAATCTTGCACTACAGGAATCAATTATAAAATTTCTATTAATTCAGTGGACCTCAGACTTTACCTCTAACTTGAACTTCAGAAACGACATACAGAGGATAGGTGTAACTTCTACTTTACTAACTATATTCCAAATTATCTACTTCACTGGCGGGTCATTTATATAACTGCTAGTTTATTAATCAGTAAGTGATAATAAACTGCCTCTCACTTTAGAGTGTGGTGTGACACACATATCATATCTTTGCCAGAAATGCAGGTTTTTGGACTGTTGAAATATGCTTCTGGCACTGATGGCTGCAGAAGATGTTCAGATACTGCTTGCTTTGAACCATTTTTCTTTTTGAAATGGGCTTGCTCTGGTTTAAGTGACACGCCATAAAGGTCTAAGGATGTTAGCTGCAGAGTCTGTCCACACCCATCCAGTTTTATGATGTCTGCCCCTTTTTTGTTCATAGTTCATTATAAAGTCCCTCTTTTCAAGAACAAGATGTGGAGATGAAGGCAGATGGTGAAATGTGATGTTCAATACAGCTTGAGTCACAGTGCAGTGGTGTCTCCTTGTACTTTTGTCTGCTCAGATTTCAATAATTGGAAACTGAACTTTTTAATTCCAAAATGTGGTGAACCTTCTTCCCGAAAATCCACTGACACATCATGAAAAGGTCTTCCTGGCCTTTGTGATGGGTAGTAGTGGGAGCTTCAGACATAGTTAGAGAAGCCCTGTTGTTGAACCATGAGGTGCAGAAAGGAGCCATCTGTGTTTTTACTCCTTCTGAGAGAGGAGCCTGGGTCCAATCAGCCTCAGACTGTCAATGGTTAAGGGAACCTTGTCCTGTAGGGTTAAAGATCAGATATATTTATATGAAATAAATTATTTATTACAACAAATGATTAGACAAAAAAATCTCAATCAGAATTATTTACCTCAGTATAAAAGCTGAAAGTAGGTGTAGTGTATAGCATATTGTAGAATAGGGCACTATATCAAAGCAATTTTATCAAAGAAATTATACTAAACTATATTAAGTAGAGATTGATGTAACTCACCCAGTCAGGTAAAGTTTAAGATGACTGGAAAAAGTGAAAATTTATACTTATTTTCTAAAAGAGCAGAAAGAAGGACCCAGGGAACATCAGCCTCAACCTCTGTGTCTGGAAAGATCATGGGACAGATCCCTCTTAGAAGCTCTTCTAAGGCACATGGAGGACAGGGAGATGATTTGAGACAGCCAGTACAGCTTCACAGGGGCAAGTCCTGCCTGACCAACCCAGTGACCTTCTATGATGGAGTGACCACATCAGTGGACAAGGGAAAAGCAACAGATGTCATTTATCTGAACTTCTGTCCTCCACAACCTCCTTCTCTAAATTGGAGAGAGATGGATTTGATGGGTGGACTGTTGGGTGGACAAGGAATTGGTTGGACAGCTGTATCCAGAGGGCAGTGGTCTATGGCTCAGAGTCCCAAAGATAGTCAGAGTTCTGAATTGGGACCAATGTTATTTAATATCTTTATTAATGACATAGGCAAAAGGATTGAGCGCACCCTCAGCAAATTTGCAGATGTCACCAAGCAGAGTGGTGCTGTTGTCACACCTCAAGGACAGAATGTTGTCCAGAGGGACATGGACAAGCTCAAGAAACAGGCCCATGGGAATCTCCTGAGGTTTGACAAGACCAAGTGGTGCTTCACCTGGGTTGGATGAGTCTTTGAGCAATCTGGTCTAATGAAAGGTGTCCCTGCCCATGGCAGGGGGTTTGGAAATAGGTGATCTTTAAGGCCTCTTCCAATCTAAGGCATTCTACAATTTTATGATTTAATGACAATGTTAGATGTAGACAGAGAAAACAGATCACCCCCTTTTGTTTGCAGCCTCCATGCCTGTAATTTTCATATTTTATGAGTTTCTTGAGAGTAAACTTGCAGAATTTTTCTTTCTATGGGAAAGCTCATTTATCAGCACATAATTTGATAAACATATCTTTGAGCTAGGTGTTTCAAGGACAGGTGGTGTTTGGCTGCCCTGTCTCCCATATGGGGGATAGGAGCTTTCCCTCTTTCTTAGCTAATGATGTGGACAATTGTTATCATTGAATTTTAAGCATTCTGGCATTCTTGTATGGAACATGAAGAAGTAAGCATGTGAGCTCTGTACCTGAGCACCTATAGCCCAAAATCTTTCTGAAAAATGGAGTAATTTTAATAAGTTATATTAAGCCTTCTGATACTGGAGTCAAAAAGTCCTGATTCACCATTGGGCAGCAGCAATACATGCCTAAGCAGCAAAACCATTGGCTTCCATCAGTTTTTTATATCTGTTCTGGAGGAATTTGATCCTCAGGGTCTGTTAGTTTTGTGGCTTGGAGATTGCATCCAGTACTCATTTCTAGTTTTTAAGTACATAATCTGAAGTACTACTTTGGGATTTGAGACATTAAAAAAATCCCAGCCATATCTGTGCAGCTGTAAACGCAGTGAAAGAGTAGGGCATGGGGAAGGAGATTTTACATAAGGTGGAAAAATGGCCCCATAGTGACGTCAGTTTTATGGACAGTACATCTCAGGAGGTAGGGAAAAGAAAATAGGGCAGCTGTAATCAGTGAGAGGGAAAGTAGCTTACTATTATCAAAGCCTATAAAAGAAGGTGGAATGGTGGGTGGCCAGGTTTGTTGAAACAGATGTTAGTTACAGACCCAGAGCAGAATGGGGAACCCAGCAGTACAGTGAAACCGAGGGGAAAAAGCATGGACAAAACTAAATAGTAATAAAAAGAAATGAGCTCTGTTTTGCTGAAGTCAAATAGTAGCAGAGGCTGATAGCAGTGAGAGTGAAATAATAGTTTCAGAAAATGGAAATGAAGCTCATCCATTTTATAGTAAAGTTACTAAATAGTCATGTTCAGAGATGGGGCGTGGGCAAAAATGGTGCGTTTCCCTAAGAACATATGGGCTCCTGATGGCCACCAACATAAGCCAAGCTTGCACGTCCACTGCTCATCTTGCCATTCAGTCAGGCTCCTGTGGGCTTGCCTGAATTCTGGTTTAAGTGAAATAGCATTTTAGATGAAGAAACTTATACTGAGGACCAGCCTTTCCTTGATAGTGGGATTTATTTTACTGATCTGAAGTTTAAGTGAGAGCACCATCTATTTTTGAAGTGTGGTGAGTCTCCTTCAGTATGTCTGGTCAAAGTAAGACAACAAATTTGCCTGGTGGTGCTGGGGGCAGGGCAGGCACTCCTGGAAGACAGTATATCCTAACTCTTCTACACCTACTTTGGAGGGGATGAACTTCCTCTGAGAGGGGTTTATTTTTTCTCTCTGGGTGTAGAAAAACCCTGAAGTGCTGACACTAATGAGGGGTGTGGTTCAGATCCAAACTGAGACATTCAAGAAGATGACAACAGGAGCAAGTGCCTGGGCACCTGTTAGAGCCAGTGGAGAATCAGTAAATATGGCCAGTGGAGCAGAGGCTGTGGAGCAGAGGCTGTGGAGCAGAGGCCAGTGGAGCAGAGGCCAGAGGATCAGGTGGCCAGAACTGATGGTTGCTCATGGTGAAATGACTCTCCTTCTTTCCCTATTGGAGACCCTGACTAGACACTGACACCGACTAGATCTTGAATGGTTACACAGGGACTACAGGAACCCAAAGTCAGGTGTCTGAATCAAGAACTGTAATCCAGCAGAGATGCCTAACTTCTAACTTACTGAAACAAATTAAAGTGAATTTAGTCATAGAAGAACAATAAAAGCCTTTTTCCTTATTCTTAGCTCAGGATTTTTCTTCTCCAAGATCTAGGTCTTCTCATTTCCCTGCTTTTACCATAACATTTGCCTTTAACGTTTCATTGCATTTCCATTGAATTAAAAATGTGCCTATAACTACAGAAGGAAAAGAAATAGTAACAGAACAAAGTCTGTATTTTCAGATGTTGCGGTGAAAGTATGAATTACCTTAAAATAAGCAGACATTCTTTGCATATTCTTTTTTAAAATTTTCACAGACTTGAAACTTGTCAATTGTTACCCAGAATACATCTTCCCTTGAATGGTTTGCCTACATGCTCTGCTACTGGGGAGGGGTTTTTCCTTCTTTCCTCCTTATTGTACATTATGGTAACTGAATGAATGATATAGGCAGTTGGCAGTCTTTTCCTCTGCTTAAATATTGACTTACTACTTGAATCTGGAGCTTGGTCTGAGAATTGGGCCCTACTCTTGCAAAAGATGTATGTGAATTCTCTACATTTAATGGCATGAATAGTTCCACTGAGATCTGGGAATACATTGCAGCATAAAAATTAAAGAGCCACAAATCTTTGCAAGATGAGGCTGTGGCAAGAAAAAATTAACTAAATGCTTATAGTGGATCAAAAGTAGACATATGTTAGCTTGGTTATTTGTAAGATCTGTCTGATATATTGATGCTCTTACATTAAGGAATTTAATTTGTTTGAATTAATGAACCATCATGTTCTATCATTTGTCTAATATAAATAATTCGGAATTTTTTTTCTTCTTTCTTTCAAGAAATCCATTTGTCAGTAATCAAACCTTAAAGGTGAATAAAGAGTGCTAATTTTAAAAAAGTTATCATTTATTGTGCATTCAGTTACTTTGCTGAAGTTCTCACACAGATGAAATGCATTTGTGTGTGTACAAAATAATTTTTTAAAAAGTTTGAGAACCATCCTTGCTTGCCCATGCATCAGTGCTTCTACTCCCAATATGGTTTTTTTCTGTTTGGGTCTTGGTAGGAAATTCTGAAATTACCAACCTTTCTACAAGATTGCTGTCAGGTTAAATTTACATTTGAAAAGTTGCTGGGATCTTCTTGACTTTTTAAAAATTATTTTTATTCTTGTTAGAAGTACTAGCTCTTCTGGTTGTCAAAAAACATTATTTGTAAAAGTTGTTAAAATGCCCAACCATGTGCAATACCTGAAGTGACTTGTGTGTCCCACAGTTTCATTTGTGATAATGTATTATAACACAAACTGAAGAGCTAAATTTTTCATGGTGTATACAACCTTTGGAGCTTTTCTTCAGTCTGTCTAGACTTAATTACAAGATTCCCCTGCCACCCCTGTAAACATTCATGGACAGGTAACAACCAAGAAAGAGACTCTGTAGCCTTGATATGCTTTGTGTACACATATCTGTTAACATTTTGTGCCAGCCAGAGAGCTGATAGATGCAAGAAACAGAAGGGAGAATCTATTCCATAGAAAATAATCTGAAAGAGCTTTACCCCCTGTGTGCTCCTGTCAGGGGATGCTCCTGCAGGAATAGTTGGTGGCTGCTTTTGCAGGCGCTGCTGTTCCTGTCAGCTCTTGGTACAGGCATTTATCATCCTTCTGCCTTGTCTCTAAGCAAGCAGCATGCATTCTGGCTTCATTGTATGGTTAAACATATGATGTTTATAGCATCACTTTGCTAGCAAATTTTTTGGCCTTCATCTTTTATTTTCTTTGACTTGGTTTACAATGGGCTTATATTTTCTTGAGCTGATACGGTGAAAAAAATCAAATTTCAAGCTCTTCAGGGGAAGGACACTTGCAGAGACCGGCTTCTTCTGTTGAATTGTTATCACTAATACACAAAAAAATATGGTTGTTTGTTGAATTTTTATCATAAAGATTTCTTTTTCCTTGGAAATTCTTCTCAGCAGAAATCAGATGAGAAATAAGAACTTGCACTAGCAGTATAATGTCCCTTTTTAAAATTTGTATCCTTGGTTTAATGCTGTGCTATTATATAAAGTTTAATAGGAGGTGCATACCTTAAGCTGTAAGGAAACATATACAAGTGTCTCATATAATTGAAAGTTCATCTGTTCATCCTAACACACAAAGGTAAATTAAATACATACCAAAGACTGCATTTATTGTAGCAAACTTTGAGGTAAGTTTTAACTTTAGTTTTAATTTAGAAAATCTGTCATTGGTCAACAAGTTGTTGCCTTAGATAAGTACAAGAACAAGCTGTGGAAGCAGCATGTGCTAAGAAGTTGTAATGATGTTTTCCTTGTGGGGATTTTAGAACTTGTTTGGTAACCTTTTACTGCAGTACATGGACTCAGAGCCTTCCCTCAGGTTCTAATGGGAAGATCCCACCAGGTCTACCTACCTCCCATTCGGCCTTCCAGCATCTCCTTTCAGCTTTTACTTCCACAATAAAGTTAGTCATCAGTCCCCTGGATAATACAATGGAATTTGAGATAAAACAGTAATTGTCCCACAGTAGCTTTCTTCAATTTCTGTGTCTTTTTGTCATGCCTGGAGCCATGGAGGAAGATGCAAGCCCATGAGGATGGCACTCTACTGCAACTGTAATTACTGATAAGGATGCCTGTATTACCCTTTCCAATTAGTCATTCTTGGAGACATATCTTTTTTAGTAAAAAGGAGGGGATTTGCATGTAGAGGGTGCCTATAAATATTCTTTAATAGATGCAGTTCTGAAGAACTGGAGTTCTTCAGTAATTTGTCAAAACACACCGAATGAAGCAAGGGGTGAGTTTGGTGGGTTTTTGTTTTGTTTTTTTTTTCTGTAGCAAAAAATAATTTGCTCTGGGAATGAAGCTGGGCCACTTTAGACAAAACTGTCTCTCCCTCTCTGCTGCATTATTTGATATATGTTAAATCAAGAAGAGCTGGTTTTAAGCAGTCGTATCTTGGCTATCACAACTGTGCTAGCTGTGCTGGTGAAATACAGCTTCCATGAGCCAATTGGTTTACCAGTACCTATAATTTAAAAGATACTTTCCTCTCCTTCCTGTTATTTGTCCTGTGTGTAATGTCTTTAGCCTTTTTTATTTCAGTGCCACTTAATACATCAGCAACTTTTAGTAAGACATGTTATCTTCTGATACTCTCTTGACCAGACTCTCAGATCTCTACCTTTTTTCCCCAGCTATGATGGGTAATATTGAATCTCTTTATGAAAAGGAGATGCTGCACCATTAAGCACAGATGATTCTCTCTTCTCTGGTGTCCTGTGGAATAGTTAATTTCTCTCTTCAGCCAAATCTGAGAGGGAGAAATTCTTGTTTCTTTTCCCTGTGCATACTGACTGTTTCTCAACACAATGCTCATCAAAACTCCCTTTGTCCAACCACTTTTCTAAACCCAACATCCTTTATAAAAGAATGGAGGAGGTCTCACTTCCAGTAGGTTGAGGTATATCCCCAATTCCCAGATCCAGTTGACTGAGGGATGATCTGGTATCCCAGGATTGCAGCTTTAGCTCCTTTAATGGTCTGTGCTAATACAGCATTATTGGTAAGATACTGGACAATGACCACTGTTGAAGTAGTATTTGGCTACAGGAATGCATTCCCTCAGTGATTTGTTTTTCGAAGCATAAGGCACACAGGAGCACCACTGTTCTCATGTAAAACCTAATAACTGTCATAGCACAAAATGTGTGCAGCAAACTGTGGCCTTTTTATGGTTCTTGTCCCAAACACTTGGCAAATGATTCTAAAAGAAAAAAAAAACAAAACTGTGTAAATGTAAAGCATATATTTATAGAGTAAATTTGAGTATTTTTTGACTGTTGCACAATGAGACAGTATAAGCAGTAAGAGAAATAATATTAATATTAAATAATGGTAATGAAACTGCAGCATTTGAAAAATACCTTTTTTTTTTTTTCCTCAGGAGAAATTTCACTAGATTTGGTACTTCATGTTTTTTTCTCTGAGGCTTTAGTATTTGAAATTGTTGAAATGGAGAAGTAAAGCAGGATTTGAGTTGAGTGGGTCTTTTGAAAGGACTTGCTGCTTTGAATTCAGTCCTTATGCAGTGTGTGGTGATTCTAGACTGTTTTTATTACCTCTATACTGCTCGAAACTCATTTTTGGAAAAAGATCATGGAAAGAACAATGTTTAGATTTGATGGCTTGTGTGGTTCCCATCCTTCCTTGATGGTTCAGCAAGTATGTTGAATGGACATAACCCCTTCATGAAGTCGTAAAATGGATGATGTAGAATTGGTTTGGATCTCTGTTTTCATTGAATGTCTGTACCCTGTGGAATTTTTTTTTTTTGAAAGAGACTTATGGAGTCATGTATTATTTTCTTTCTTTGTGGGAAATGAGCATATTTGTATTATTGTCACAGATAACTCGCTATCAAAATAATCTCACACTTCTGCAGAATTGGCAGGGAGAGTTTTGGAAGAGTGAGAATTTGGAATTGAAACTGTTATTTGCTGACATGTTCAGCTTTATACCAGAATTACACTTTTCAGGGCTTTTTTTGTGTGTGTGTGTGTGCATGTGTACATAGTTTCAAGTAACATGACGTGTTAAATCTGTGGTGTGTGTCTCCTGTCAGGTACTGTAAAAATTTAGCCCAGAGGCACTGCCCTCATCTCAGCCAGTCTGTCAGGGGAGTTCAGCAATCTCACAGGATGAGCACTAGCAACCTGTTTCCAGGGTGTCTTGTAATTTGTTACAGCTCAATAAATCTCTGCATGAGCATTAAAATCTGTGCTGTAAATCCATCCATGGGATCAGCTAAGCCTTGCATTTAGAGCAAAGGATAGTACTGGGCTTTGCAGTGTGTGCAGGGGTGGTTGAGCCCTCCCACTTTCTTTCTCAGTGGTTAGGTTTGGATCTCTGCCCCAAAGCCTCTTGAGTCCTGTCATTTATCTGGGTCATATATCTTAGGGAGATCACTAAGCAATAAAGAAAAGGTCCTGTAAGCAAGGGAGTTAATTAAGTTTAATATTTTTGTATATATTATTAATAAACTTGTCAAGAACTCTGCAAAAAAATGAAAATGTGTAAAAGTGAAACTCTGTTAGGTGAAGATATAAGTGAAATTGTTATTAGTGCTTTCCACATTGATACACTATTGTCTTTAGAATTCTTTAGTCAGCTGCCTTCTGTAATGATTGGTCAAATGCTTAGATAAATACTTTAGAAAAATAACTATTGTAAAGTATAACACTTCTTGAATTCAAGTACTTACAATGAAAATATGTTCCTTCCTGTGAGATCTGTGCTAGAAGGAGCACATACAAAAGACCGAACTCTAAGGATTAACATTGTTCATGTGACAGAATTTGTCATTTCAGTGGCAAATAATAAACATCTGAAGGTAACTTAGAAGAATTGGTAAAATTGTGTTATCTTCAGATGCAGAGAAGCCTTATGCTTACAATACCCAATGGAAATGTAATCTTCCTCTTCAGATCTCACTGTCATTGTGCCTGAAATGTTCCTTTCTGTAGAGATAGTGTTGAAGGCATAAAGCTTTCACACTGTCAGGGGAGGGTATCTCTCCCCAAAAACTGAGATTTCTGTTTCAAGGGATGCCGTTAATGTTTTGAACACCTACACTTGCATCTCCTGTGAAAATGGATTTAAAAGACAATGAGAGCCTACTCGAGGATTAGAGAAGGCATTTTGCTTTTTCTTGCTCTGTTGGACCCAGGAGTATAAGAAATTAGTTAGCTCCCAGGTAGAGCGAAAAGCAAGTGAAGCTAATGGTTTGAAACAAATTTATGTTTTAGAAATCAGCTTTCCTCAGGAAAGGAGAGGAAAATCAGTAAGGAACTAAAGAAAATAAGCAATATCAGAGTATATTTAATGAAAGGTAAAATGATAAGTTCTAAGATCAAGATTGTGCCCTCTATTTTTTTTTTTAATCTAGGAGAGAGGAATGAATCAATTTGTGCCCACACTAACAAGACCGGATTACAGACTCATTTCCAAATTACCCTGACAAAACTGAAATTCTTCTGAGTCCCATGTAAAGGAAATTGAGGCCTGTAATCTCCAACAGCATGATGTTCTTGGGAATGCAGACATGTATTTGTAGTTAGCATGAAGGATCTTCAGGGAAATTAGAGAAGAGCCATATTTAAATGCAAGGTGGAAACCCAACAGAGTGCCACAGTATGTATTTTTTGCACTGCCAGTTTGAAATTTAAATAAGTAACAGTTTCACACGTGTAAGTTTATAGACAGAGCCTTTTTTCAGAAGACTGTTGCAATGCAAACAGCATATGGCTTGTGCCCTTTGTCACCCTTGTTCTGGAAGTGGCTGCTTGACACTGACAGTTACAGGGACTGGGGACATGAGATCTCTTGAAGTCTGTCACCCTGTGCTAAACTGAGGTTCCAGTGACTCTGTGGGGCTCTGTAAACTCTCTTATTTGGGCAAGTGTAAGTGAAAATAAGCTTTATTTTGAATCAGCATTTCTGGAGTCTTTAGTTCTTGGAGGCAATAATTAAGTGATGGTTGTAGGAAGAAATTTCTGTGTTGGCATTATTTACTGAGGCAGAAGGCATTCAAGCATTTTTTTCTAGGTTCATTCTTGTAGCACACGGGGCTGGTGCATAATCTGAGTGAAGTTTCAGATTGCACAGGATTTTATCTATTTTTTGTCTTCAAGGAATGTCAGATGAATTCATGTGAATTTTACCTTTGATAGAGTTTAGAGCCAAAAGTCCTCCTCAGTTACTTATTGTATTCTAATTCTAATTGTGTGTATCAAAATCAAAACAATATCATACTCTTGAACTGGGTGGGGGTTTGGTGAAAGTTGAGTTTTAAGTAAATGGGAGCTTTAAATTTTTTTATGTTTATTATTTTATGCTTTCTGAAGTACTTCAAAGGGGCTATTTCAACCTAGTCAATCTAAATTCAAACTAGTGGTTTTGTAGTGAGACACAACACATGAAAATAGAACAGTTTGTTTAACAATTTGTTTTGTTTTGTTTTGTTTTTTTTTCTTTTTTTTTTCCTTTCTTTTAGCGGTACACAAGTTCTTTTTTTGTTTTTGTTTTTGTTTTTTTTTCCTCTGCCCCTCAGATGTTCATGTTTTTTATTTGCTTGGTTCTTCTTTACTGAAGAAGGAAAAGGAGAAAAACCTGCTGAGCATATGTTGTAAAACCTCTGCAAGATGCATGAAATAGTCAAGAGTAAAATAGGGTAAAAGAAAAATCCTTTTAACTGTTGAAACTGCTAAATCTATCCTTAAAGAGACTTCTCACAGTGTGGCTACAGGCTTTTGCTTGAGCACCTTAACCCCAAGGCTGTCCTTGCTGTAAATCAGCTTGGAAGGGCATTAGGAAAGGTAGACAAGTTTTGCACTTGTTTTATGGTCTGAAACATGTGTTGAGCTTGATGATATGACAACACCCACTCTCTAGGTTTTGATTTTCAGTTTCCTAAATATTTTTCTTGCAATTGCCCTTGATTATTTTATACTTGCAACGCTACTGTCGGCACTGATAAAAGATAAAATTTGCCCATTTTATATGACAACTATTTCCTGCAGGGAACAGGAGCTAAAAGTCAGCCCTTGGGATATGGCCAGCTGTTGTGCAGCTGCATCAGTGTCTCCTCTGGCAGTGCTGCATGCAGGGCTTCAGGGGAGACAGGCTGCAAGGTGCAGCCCATTCCCAGCTGTGACTCTGCTCCTTGGTCCATAGAGTGCATTGAGGCCAACACCAGCCCTGAAGGGAAAATACCCGAAATCTGGACTTCAAGGAAACAATATTCCCTTCCCTGCCTCTTCTTCCTTGGAAAGATGAGTTGTGGGCACTGCTTGGCGTACTGAAATTGGGACTGCAGGTTCCAATATGAGCTCATGTCTCTTGTTAATGGTATTTCCCACTGCTTAGTTTTTGATGACTTGCACTTGGAGCATGAATCTCTTGCTTTATGTCTAATTCTCCCTGAGCATTTTATGCTTGCTCTCAGTGTAGCTCTGAATTTTCTATTCTGCTTTTTGAACAAGATTTTAGAAATTACACATTATTTAGACATTGCCATTTAGATATGCCTAATTTAAGACAGGTGTTTACTTCAGTGGATTATTTTTTAAGTTCTTTTATGGATTCAGGCCCAGACATTTTAAAATTTTGGTCTTCTGATGTCTGGTGTTAGAATATTCTCAGCCACTCTGTAGATTTAGTAGCAATAAATTATCTTGAGAGGTTTATGGGAGAGCAAAAAATTGAGTCTGCATCCAAGGCCAGGGCTTTAATCACAGACTCTTTCTTGTGGCATATGGTTTTCTGTGTTGCTCTGCTTGTTCAACTGATGAGTGTCAGTGCACTACTTTGCAATAAAGCAGGGTTCTTAATTTTGTGGTTCTGAAACTAGGATTGGATATCTATTTAGCCAAGCTGGTTGTGTCAGTAGTCTGACTATTAGGATAAACTAAAAATCAATAGTTACATGGCAGTATTTATGTACAAGATCACCCAAATTATTTTTATTGTTTTAATGACCAACCTGTGCCATGCCAAAGTTGTTTTCAGCTTTTTGGGGGTGCAGTTTCTTTTTACAGCTGATCAAAACTAACTGTGGGCCTAACCTGGACCCTCAGGGACTTGCAGCTTCAGTCCCCTTTGCACTTGTGCAGCATGCAGATGAGTCATATTGATCTCTTGTGGATAATTAACTAATGAAAGTGCGGGATCCAGGCTTTCATTAGATCACCAACCTTATCCTATTTGCCCTCCATCCATGTGTTCATGAGATCTGGCAGGAGGCAGAATAGAAACACGTTTTTGGCAGGAGCATGTGATTAGGTGTGAGCAGGTGTAACATGTTACACCTTCTGCCAGACAGGGCAGTGATTTAATGTTTGTGTTAAGGCACTATTGAATGATGTTGTTATTTTTAGGGTAATATTAAGTAAAATTAGGTAATATTTTTAGAATAACATTTTTTAGATTTTTTTAGATTAATGAATTGCTACCCAACCAGCCTAAGCATAGTACAAACATTTAAAAAAAGGATGATCTATACAGCAGAGCAGTGTTATAATATAAGTATAGGTTATAAAATGGCTAAAGAAACTTGAAAAGAAACCAGGAGAGGAGTCAACAGTAGTGAATATTAAATGTCTTTCATTCACTATTGATAATTGCATGAGCTCTCTCTTGAGGTTAGATTACTGAAATAAGATAGTATAACACATTAAAAACTCATTAAATCAAAGTTTTAACCTGACTTATCCAAGATTTAAAAAAAAAATCTACATTACTTCTGTAATGATTTTAGACTTTTAAAAACATTTTTGGCTGCAATTCTTTTTTCCATATATTCTTGGTATTTTGCCATTGCGGTATAAGAGCTGCTGCAACACACAAGAAAATTATCTGTGTCACCCAATTGCTGAAGTATATGGTGAATAGTGTGTACTTTCAGAAGCTACAACATCCTCTTTAGACTGAGTAATTGAAGTGCATTCCTTTTAATGAAAGTTTAACCACAGAGCATGTTCCTGAATAGTACAGGGGAAACATTATGGTACAGGAAAAGAAAAAAAACCCAAAAATCCTTTATTTGATAGTTGCTCAGGGGTCTGTCAGGCCCAGCATCTCAGCTGAACACCTGCATATCAGAAAAACATGCAGAATTAACATGGGTTTGGTTTTTTTTTTAAATTTCAGAATCCTGCCTTATGTCAGTCACAAAATGTACAATATTTTTGAGACCAAAAGCCAAAATTACAGTGTGTCGCTACTACCTATGCATAGTTTTATCTCAGCTTTCTAAGAAGCTTTGACCTCATGCTCTGTGAATATTAATAAGTGTACTATCACAATTGCATCTTCAATGTCAATACATTGAATCTGGTAAAACTCCCTATATTTGTAGCAAGCAGTGGGAATTTGTGGTCAACATGCTTTTTCCTTCAGACCTTCCCTCTCCTAGACAGTATCCTTACAATATTGGGAAGCCTGTATGTTAAATATCTTACAGTTTCCACCTGAGAAAATGCAACTGAATCCCATAAAGGTGATCTAAGGCCATCTGAATGAACAAGGGAAAAGGTCTCAATGAGCAATTAGGCAGATTTACTGTATCACATGGTAAATGTTCCTTCACTGCTGCATGAAGAAAGCTGCTTTTTGTTAGAAGGATTGGAGATAAACTGTTTTTGGGATGCAAACTCAAAAGAAGTCAGACATCTTAACCACCTGGGTACTGAACCTGCTCTCTCTGAAGTGTGAAGACCAGATGCTTTTCTTTCAAAGCATGTCAAAAAGAAACATGCCTATTAGCATCTTTCATAAAAGACGTCTATTTTTTGTTGTTTTTTTTTTTTTTTAATTCTTGTTAACCTTGTCTTCAACTTTTGTTCAAACCCAAAAGGGAATGGGTCCTGATTATGCTTTCTTAATTATTGCACTTGTGCTAGTGCAAATATTTTAATCAAAATATCTTATCTACAAGCAAACAAATACTTCTTATATGTTTTGAGCATCTGCATGTGATGCTGAAGGTGTGTGGTAAAATACCTATTGTATCTATAATGGAATGATAAAATCTAGTTAGTTATATGGTAGGTATGCCACTCTGAAAACAAAAACTAAAAATGTTTTGCCAGTGTAATTGCTTTTGCTTCTTTGTTACAGAGAAGGGACTCTTAGTTAATGTTATCATTCTCTCCTGCTTTATACTGGATTTGCTTTTAGCTTGTTTTTCTGAAACTTGGTATTCCAGGGATAATGACTAGAATGTAGCACATCGTGAGATCAGGGTAATTAGTAGTATGGTTAAAAGTTCAATGTCTTCAACAACCTCTGGACATTTTCTTTCCTGAGTCAGACTCAGCTGGCAGTGAATAATGTTTTTCTAAATGATTTTTTGCATTACTGATGGAATGAAATGTGCATTGACTGCGTGACTTTTGGGAAGTGGCATGATCGTGGCTAAGTACAAATTAAAGAAAAAACAGGGGGCAATGGAGAGGTAAGGGAAGGACTGCCTCAGATTCCAGTACTGCATGGTTCTTCAAAGAAAAACATTTTAGGGCTGACACTTAACACTCCCCACTAACCTGTATGCTTTTGAAGCTTTAAATCATATGAGACACTGAACATATGTGTGATATTTGGGAGGAATCACAGTTTTATATCTTGGCCCAGGCTATACTGGAAGGGATGGAAAATTATTGCAAACCCTTCCCACACCCCAAACATTTTGTCATCATTTCCTGAGTGTTTATTATCAGCTCTACTTCTAAAAGAAAATCCCAGTGCATGGTCCTTTGCTCCTACATCTTCTAGTGAGAGCCTTGGATTAGAACAAACCCTTGAGCAGTAAACAGAGCTGGATAATTTCTTCAGGTTTACAAACAAGCTGGTAAGACTGACAGGTCCAGGTTAAACCATGTAAAGTGTTCTTTGCTACAAGTACTTAATTAAATTTCATTAAACTATTAACAGTCAAGAAAAAAAAAAAAAAAAAAAGCCAAAAACCAAAAACTGCCATGACACACAGGTCCTGTGATAAGTCTTGGTTTGTAAAAGTTGCTTTACAAAGATCCTGACAGGAATCTTTCTTTACTGAATTGCTACATCATCAATGTGAAAATGAAGCCTTTTCCCAGCTGCTTTAAAATGTCAGGAAATTGTTGGCAGGTACAGCAAGGAGCTAAAGCACTTTACTTTTCTTTCTCTCAGCAGGTTGCCAGCACTGGGGACTGTTGGGGAGGAAGTTTCTCTTGGTAGTAATAAATATAATAATAAAGTTCCTGATGGATACTCTCTCTGACACAGAAATGTTCCTTTTTGCTCTGTTTTGGTGACAGAAATAAAAAGGAAGAAAACAAAGAGTTCTAGTAATCAATTTCCTGAAAAAAATCGAACTGATAAATACCCACATCATGGCTACTAACGTTCCCCTCATACTTTTGCACAAAAGTGAAGTCTGTGATGCTTCTTGCTTCTTTATATTTTGGCTCCTTAACTGTTGGAGAGCACATCTGTGGTGTGATGGCAGCTTTTTTCAGTAGTTTAAGTTCTACATCAATTCCTTGTATGAATATAGCTGACTATCTTTTTATTTCTTAAGGACTGTAGTTGCATATTTAACTTCTGCCTGTATAGTAGGGAAGCAGGATTCTCCATAGTGTCTACCTGTTTTTCTCCTTGTTTGACAGGCTTTGAAAAATAGTCAAACCTATATTTTAATTTTTTTGTTTGTTTTTGATTCTGGGAGTGTGCTGGTCCTCTCCTTGGTTATGGATTCATTTGGGTGTATGTAACTATGTTTAACCTTCTTCCAGATGTCAGCAGTAAAGGTGACCAAGTTCAGGCTTGCTAGAGCTCTTCTAAACCTAAATCCAGGTGGCAAAGAGCTTTTCCCAAAGCTGCCTGTGCTCATTTTTGGTACTGGGAGCTAAAACAGAACTTCTTCGAGTGTCTCTCTTTCATTTGAACCTAATTAATGTATTCATTAATGTGCCAAAATAGGAAAAGAAAAACATTTTACTTGAAGGGTAAAGTAGGAGAAAATGGAATGTGAGGAAACGCCAACCAAATATATAATAAAAAAAGCCAAATGTCACTTATATTCAGGAATCTAGCTCGCTTCATAGATACAACAACTGAATTCTTTGGTCTCATTGAATCACAAAATAAATAAACCTCTTTGGCAGGTTCTTGGCAGTTAAAGGCAGCATCCCACGCTTTCCTTCCCACTCTTTGTGCTCTTGCACCACCAATCACCACTGAAGGTGCAACAGGCATTTGTCAATTTTTACAACATTTATGAATTTTTGCAGCATTCCTAATCTGGCTCCCATAGGCTTGTTCCAGAAAAGGTATTAAAATAAATAGATAGAAACAAGAAGAATATTTATTTGTCCTCTGGACAAAGTGTCTAGTCAGTGCCCTTTGATGGGAGGGCAGATCCTTTATGAGCTTGAGCTGGAGGCTGGTTTGACAGTCTACTTGTCCTGCAGAGTCCCTCCCACCAGCTGATTGTGTTGTGCAGAAAATAGGATGATATTACATGATGATATTACATGAATTTACAGCTTGAAGTTGGTCAGCGATGGAATAGACTCATCATCCTCTTTTTCCTTTGATTACTGAAAAAAAAGGGAATGAATTGTCTCAGGCCAAGGTGACCCACTTGTCTATTCCTGTCCTGTTGCAGCAGTCTGCAGTATTGCACATACTGGAATTCCTAGTAGTACTACAAAATGTCCTGTGAAGCTCTGGGTTAGCCTCAGTCACATCCAGACTAGTGCCAGTGAGATGATTACTTCCTCTTAGAGAGGGGGCCTCATTCAGCCCCCCCTATACTTTGTAGCACCAGACCTCACACAGATCAGAAGTGATCCCTATTTTGATCTATAAACAGGATTGCATATCCAGGCTTCTCTCTGAGGCTGTTTGGGATTTTTGAAGTTTTCCTGAGAAATGCCCTTGAGACTAAAGGGACAAAGTTTTCCTTTAACGTTTCCCTTCCTGCTTTAAGGAACAGTGGCCAGTGTGCTGTGAAAGCAAATAATTTCTCCTGAGCAGATTGTAAAGGAAAATGATGCAGAAAAATAGTCTGTAAAATACAGTGTGTTTTCAGTCTATAAATAAGGCTTTTCATGGTGGAAATAGAAAAACATGTCTCATGATTCTATGAGACAAAGAGGAAAATAAGCTCATGGCCTTGTTTGCTAAATTTAAAAAAAAGGTTGGTAGAAAGCCTTCCCAAACTGAACTGGGGGTCAAATCTTTGTATGGATTTGGAGGATTGCTTCCTGACCTGCTGCTGCTTCAGTAATTTCACATAATTTATTTCAACATAAATAGTTTCTCCTTCTGGATGAAGTCTCATTTCTTGCACAGTTCCTTTTTCTTAACAGTTTAATCAAACTAATTGTGACAAGCAGCATATTTGTAT
Organism: Dicaeum eximium; assembly: GCA_013396995.1. NCBI lineage: Eukaryota > Metazoa > Chordata > Aves > Passeriformes > Dicaeidae > Dicaeum > Dicaeum eximium. Next base: position 197,279 of record VWZP01005847.1, read on the forward strand.
AAATATTTAAATGTGAAGCATGAGGATTGAATTATTCTGCAAATGTAAGCTTAATGTAACTATCTTTGGAAACCATCTCATTCTCATATGGTTGTGCAGTTTGGTCATGCATGCTCTCTGCTCAATTCCATGTTTGATGTTGCAAATGGCTCAAATAAATTATATTATATGCATAAAGGCTAAACAAGATGCCAGAAGAAACAAAACACAAGAGGTACCTTGGTTTAGCACATGCAAAAACTAGTTGTCTTTCTAAATTCAACCATCAAGGCACCCTAGATTCCTGAAAATGGGTTAACAAAGATACAGATGATGTCATTCATTGTCCGATCTTGTCTCACGCATGAGGAGGCATATGTTCTGACCAGATTTTTCTCTTGTCTGGTTTTGTGACTTGCAGTATTTCTGCACCACCCCTTTCTGGGGGGGAGCAGAGCTGTATATAATAGTGCATCCCACTGTGTAGATGAATTATTGCTCTTTAGGGAAAAGCAGTGCTAAACATGACAAAGATATCACGCCACAAACCGTAGCACAACCCAGTCAGCGGGTGACTGGCAGAGTCTCTTGCTTGACTGCATGCATTAAAGGGTGGCTTAACAGTGCAGAAATATTTCTTCCTTGCACTTTCCATCCCGAGACTCGGATCAGCTGGCCCCCACGGCTGCCATCCCAGCAGCAGAGGTTATGTTCCAGCTGCCACTGCTCCCCTGGGCTTCAGCCACCGAGCTGAGAGCTGCTTCAGCAGCCGTGCTTCAGAAGAGAGGCGAGCAGGAGGAGCCCAGAGAGCAGGTTTGAGAGGGGGAATAGAGTTGGTGGCATGGATACAAATCAGTGGTTGGCGTGCTTGTTTTCACGTGCATTAGGCACTGCAGCAATAGGGTCAGTGTCTCTAGACTGTACCTTGTGCCTCCTTACCTTACACTTCTGATTTACTGGGATCACGGCAAAAAACCTCAAGGGTATTAGTGAGCTGAAACTAGTTAACAAGACTATACTCCAACCTCAGAAAGAACAGTAGATAAAGGGTTTCCCAGCCCTTTCCTTCTAACTTCCCATTATTCTTCCTTTAAAAGGTGTAGAAGCATTTTGTAAGGGGAGAATGTTCTCCTCCCAGTGACAGCCCCTGGTGCTGGTATCACCTGCAGCATGTTTGGGGAATGCTTTTACTTTCTCACTTCTTAGCTGTAGAACAGAGCTGCAGTGAAAATAATTCTCTTCTGCTTTTGAAAACACCTTATTGTGAAGAATTTCTTGTTTAAATTATTCAGGATGTCAGCACTACTTCAGACAGGTTTACTGGTTGATGTTAACATTGGGAGATTTCAGTGGGAGGTGAAGTATAATCCCAAGGAATTGTGCAACAGAAACCAGCGGGTAGACACCAATCCCTTCTGAGCTGCTTTTTTTAACTTCTATTTTTATTTTCTCTGAATAAAATTTGCACTGATTCTCAGCTATCTTGATCACTTAGGCAAATTGACACTTAGAGAAGTCAATTTGCCTGAGCACAGCCTGTTGTGGGACTGCAGTTTTATTCACAAGCAGCCAGGTTTTGCTACAATCTTACTGTTTGAACCCCAGAAACCTGTCCTAGTGCTTGTACTGAGATCAAGTATTGAAGGCAGGAATTATTTCTGATTAGCTCTTACTCCAATATCTTACTTGCCTCTGTCAAAAACCATCAAATTTTATCAAAATCAAGCATGTCTCCAAACTTTTGACAGAGTTTTCTAGGACCTAATTTATTTTTTAAGATGAGACATCTCTCTCTTGGAAGAAGTGGCATTTCAGAGTTCAGGCTATGTCTTTGATATGTGAGAAACTTAGGCACATGTGTTTGTGTTAGGTGTACACTGGTGCAGTGCCTGTCTGGCTCATGTGCTTTTGGGGGAGAGGAGGCTTTTTCATGAGATGTCAAAACTCCAAAAAGCTGAGGGAAAAAACTTTCAAAACATTTTTGTAATTTTTTTTTTTAATTTTTCATCTAGCTCTGCCTGTGTCCTTCAGATGATTTTATTATCTGAAAAGAAATTGTGTGACTATTTCTAGAGTTGCTTCTGGGCTTGATGACATAATTTACTCAGTTTAGCAGAACTGCAGAAGACTAAATTAACAAACCGCTGTGCTCTGGTGCTAGAGCTAAATCAACAAATAGAGTTTTCAGTGAAGCATTGCTACTTTTTTTCCTCCAAGGTTTCTTTCACTGGCAGGATGTCAGCAGGGGAAGGAGAGATATTCAATGTACAGGTCAGAGCACAGCTAAAATTTTACTATATTAGAGTTTTGGAGGGCCTTTATTTCTCTCTGCCATGGGTGCTGATCATCTCCATTAGACATGAATTTCCTACAAAGATGCCAGTTTTATTTGTGCTTTTATCACATGTAAAAAAAAAAATCCAGCTCAGTCTCAGTGATTAACTTCTCTAGAAGGAAATACCTGTTTCAGTCATGTGTTGTCAGAGGATGCTTTACAACACCCACAGCAGCATTTTGGGGATATTGAGAGAGCATGAGCATGTGCTGAGCACCCCATGCAGAAGGCTGCAGCAAGAAGGGTGTTGGCACCACCTGGCCAAAGCTTTCTGAAGCTCTGTTAGTTTTTCTTTTCTCTTTAGGGCCAAAGACAGCTCACCTGGACAGAGCAGAACATCTCTGGGTTACCTCCCTTATTTGTTCCTGCTACTTTTGCAGGTATAAAGGAGCCAAACAGCCTTCTGGTATTTTTTTACTTAAACAACTAAAATTTTCTGCTATTCGTTTCTTATCTAGATGAAAAATATTTTCATTAAGAATGTGTAGAAATAAGATATTTGTCTTGTTTGATGGGACAAGGAAAACACTGCAAAACCCTTCAACCCAAAGATACATGGTGAAAAGGAAAGTATTCTGCTGGATCCTGTGCTGTTTCAAATGACAGCAGAATTTTGGCCATTATGCTGAAGTAGTAGAATTTACTTGAAGATCTCAGTTACTTAAAAAGAAAACCCAACAAACCAACTGATATTTCTGCTTAATTTATACTATAATTTTAGATAGATACCCTATAAATAAATTGTTCCAAAGTAAACCAGTATTACTCTTCTTTTAAAGAACTACAAGTTAAATAATAGATGTGAAGGTAAAAAGGTAATTTTGATGGCTTCCAGAAGAAAACTTTGCCTGACCCATTAGCTTGTTTATGCAACATCTTTCTCCTCTGGCCTGCAGCTTGTCTCAAGCCACTTCCAGATTATGGATGCCCAGAGCAGCAGTCTGTGGGTTTTCTCACTTCTTTTATCTCACTTCTAGAAATTGGGGAACTGCTAACTTCAGCTGGGTCTGAAGAGGCATGAATGATGATTGGCACACATTTTTCAAGGGGAAGGAGGAGGTTAGGAAAATATGACACAAGCTTTGGAGAGTGTAGCTCTTGTGGGCTGTGTGCTGCTATCCTCCTGTCTGCTTTTAGCTCAGTTCAGTGACAGTCCCTTGAGGCAATGAAGCTTCTTACTTTTATAAAAATGAGAATATTTTTCTATCCCATCATTTAAAAAGTTTTATTTAGTCTTAAATTATTATATTTTCCTTTTGTGTTGTATATTTAATCTCTTGAAAAAAAAAAACAAAATTCTTCCCTGCTAGAAGCCCAACTGATAAACTAGTTTAGCTAGGGAATTTCAATATAGATTTTCTTTTAAAGCAAATTGGATTTTCAAACTTTCTTTAGAGTAAGGAAATAATTCCATAAGAGAACAACATGCTCTCTAACATCCAGAAGAATTCTGTAAGCTACCATATTATGAGAAATTAAACTGAATGTGAAGGTGACAAGGCAAATGTAATTGCTTTTGTAATAGATGCAGCTTATATACCATTATATGCCATGACACAATGACTGGTTTTGTTAAAGGAAATTATACCAGTGGAGAAATGTTGCAGGAAGCCTTAAAAACAGACAGAGCTTTTGGGGTTGGATGAAGGAAACTGGAAAATAAACTAAAAGGATTGCTGGTACACAGCAGCTGTCTTACTCAAATGTTAATATTTTCTTCATCCTACCAAGAATACATCATCTTTACCTGAAGCACTGCTGGGACACTTCACTGTCTTTCATGGCAGCTTGCAAAATTGCGAGATTGAGTTCTTTAAGCTCTGTTGATGTATTATGTGACTGTTTCTCAAATGGTAAAACTGACACAGTCAGAAATTAGTGTCTGGTCCAGGCTATTTATTTATCTTGCAAGTGTTAAACCAGCATATACCTGTCAAATCTTCCAGAATAGTTCAAATTTTTAAAAAATCATAACTGCATTGAAATTCTGAAAGACTGTTTTATTTTCCTAAAAGTAGATGGAAAATGGCAAAGTTCTGAAATGTAAAGTACTTGTATATATGCTGTGTTGTTAGTATACATTCCAATAATTGAATAGAATATATTCTATGTGCAAGTGATAGCTGATGTGACTGACATTACCCAGACTCTTAAGGAATATTAAATAATGAGAATAAATTAATTTAGGAAGAGAAGAGTGAGTGACTGGAGCAGTTAGACACTCTAGTAAAGATTATGTGCATAGCAAGTAGTTCAGGTAATGTATGAGTTGTGACATATTCTGCACTGATATTAGCTTGAATTATGAATTTATCAAGCATGATGGAGAAAAGACAGAAATAATAAATTGTTTAGCTTTAAGGAAAGCTATGAAAACATGAGAGCACAAGTGCCACATTACCTATTTAAGAGTCAGAGGGGAAGTTAAACATCAGCTAAAAAACAAAGAGTATTTTGCTACCTGCATATTTGGTAATTTATACCAAAGATATTCAGAAGAACAGACCACAAAGTTCTGAGTCAGTGACAAAGTTAAAAAATTCTGATACTAATAATGCATATACGACAGCTGGAAAATGCAACAGGTCAGTACATTTTGTTTCCTTTTAAAGTAGGAATGGTCTGATAGAGAACATTGCAACCAGGTTAGTTTGTTATCAGAGCTTGAAGACACCACAGGAGGTGCAATGACTAAGATATCAGAGGATGAAATTTACTTGAGTCAGTGAGCATAATTTTATGAAGAATGGGACCTGTCACAAAAACATCAGTAATACCATGTCATGCAGGTATGACAATGCTGCCTGCTGACAGAATTTCAGAGTTTTTGTAAGGCTCTTGATTCAGTATCACCTGTGTTTGGATTTTAACAGTCCCATGATGCAATGGTTTGGTCCCCTTATTAACACTTGTAATTTAATGAGCCTTCTTAAAAATATAGTGGGTATTTTCTACATTGGTTAAACTCATTATTATAACCTCAGCCAGTTTTCCTTTAATGACAGAGTTTAATATTGAGGCCCCCTGAGGCAGAGAAAGAGAAGCTTTAAAAACTAGGAGTCTTTCTGCATTTAATCAACTTTTTTGAAAGCCTGAAGCTGATGGATTATATTTTATATCAATTCATAATTAAATATGAAAGGGAAAAATTGTAAGGTTTTGCAACATTTCAATATTATGTTAGATGATATTGATATTATAGTAATAGCTGTTAGAAATTTTATGGAAATCAGTTCTTAGTTTCAGTTCTGCATTCTGGTCAAAACTTCCTCTTAGATGAAGTCAACCAGATACCTTAAGTGAAGACTTATTTAAGACTTTCTTCTATTTGTCAAAATGCCCGTTATATTGACTTACCTTTCATTGCAAACTGCAAGAGTTGACACTTGGATGTACTTTGTCAAGTGAGCACTCTTAACGTCCTTGGTGTGTTGACACAAGTGGTTTGACTGTGAATAGAGGAAAAGCAGTACAGAGAACATCCTTCCCTTCCTTACAGAAAACACAGAGGCCAGGAAGTGACACTGAGTGTCACTTGAATTTTGGTGTTTTCCCACACACTGAACCACTGCTTGGGAGCCTGGATGGTCAACTATTCACAAAAACTTTGGAAGTTTCTGGTATAAGATTGAAAGTGAGATAATAAAATGGAAACAAACTTTATATAACTTATCAACAGGTTGAGATGCATTCATTTGTAGGATACTGCTCTGAACATTTTTCTGAAAAAAACATAGATCAGTGTGAAAAAACAAAGATTTAGTGTAGAAAAAACAATTTTTTTCTCAGCATTTTCTGTGCAAGAGTAGCCTGTTGCATTCCTTTCCCCCAGACATCAATCATCTTAGAGTATTTTTATTTTACATCCATACTATATATGTTTAGGAACTGCATAGCAAACGATCAGTATAGATTCTTGTTTATAGAACACCAGCTGGCAGGATTTATAAAGGTCTGCCTGATCCATGTTGATTTGTAAAACAGTGACTTTACTCTGTCATGCTGCTTAGTCTTCAAGGTGTTACTATCATATGCAAAAGGTTAAAAACAGATTTCAGAATAGTGACATGCTTCAGTAATATGTCTGTTCTTTAATTGTTTGGTATTCTTAATTGCCTTTTTATTGACAAGTTTTAAGATTTAATACAGAAACCCCCTGTGGACCACCACAGATTCTTAAAAGAACATGATGCTTAAGAATAACAGTAGGAAGACAACAACTCTTATTAAAACTGAACAAGAACAATGCACCAACATTTGTGATCTGTGATACAAGAACCTGTTGAGCTTATCCTTTTCTCACTGAAAACAAAAAGTTTCAACAGTGCTATGTAAGGTGCTTCAGAGATTTCTTGAATCTGAAATGTCATCTCTGACAGTCAAACTTCGGAGAGGAAAGATTTATAAAGTCTGTTGAGTGAATCACTAAGTAAAATCTCTGATTATATCCACAGCAATGGAAGCATGGTTATTTACCTCCTCTTTCATTCTTTTGTTATTCATTTCTAGTGTTTGGTAAACATCTGAAATAATTTTGATAACATCACAGATGAGTTGGAAAATGTCATCTTGGTCACCCTGAAGCATGGATCTTATAATCTGGAGTTCCTCGAGGGAGCTTATGCACTGGAAGAGGCAGGAACTCTCCTAAGCAGGTCCAGCCTGCCCCAGCTACTCCCAGAGTACCAGAGAGCTTTTGTCAGCTGCCTGCCTACCTCTGTCATGCTTGAAAAGCTTGAGCCAGTCAGAGGGTGAGAGAAAGAAGTGACTGACAAATCTCACCTCAAGCACAGTCCTTTTGAGAGGTTAGGGCATCCTGGTGTCATCCACAGCCCCTGAGGCTGACAGGCATCTTTTGGCCTCTGTTCCCCAAACACTGATGTTCTTTAACTTGCAGAGATTTCTCAGGAGATGATGCTAGTTAGTAGACTCAGATGTTTTTATATTTATCTACTTAAAATATGTGATGTAATAACAATTGAATTTCAGAATGTAGTTCTGTTTTAAAATACTCAGTGTTAAATCCAGAACTTCATTGGAATATGTAGAGTCTTCATATGATTTTTAAAACTTCTAGTTTGTAAGGATTTTTTTCCTTAGGATGCAATTAAAGTACAAAACTAAAGGCCAATATATATATAAATAAAATAACCCAACCCTGTTAAAATGTGTTAAAGCCCTTTAAAATATTTCTAGAAAGAGTTAGCAGTGAATGTTCTCCTGGAATTCAGTAGTAATCATTAAGTTTGGAAAAATTAGATATCTGTGACTTGCAACTAGATGCAGCCTATTTGTAACACCTGTTTGGCAGGAGAGACTAGCACAGTACAGTTCCTTCAGAGTATAATATACCTGAGGAGTTTTTTACTTCAGAAAAAAATGTGGAAAGGATGCTCTGTTTCAACCTCCTTGCTTGTATTCAGGATGTCACCTGCTCACTTCACCAAAAAACTGATCTATATTTTCACTCTGTAAAGGGTTTGAAATGAATTCTCATTCAACTTAGACATCACCAGAATAGCTCTTCAAATCATGCCTCTCATTTATGAGTAAAAACAATATTACTGTGCACAGAGTTTGTGCTCCATGCAGTCCAAATTTCATTGCTGCTACAAGCTTCTCCACTGCTCTTCTTGGGTAACTGATTAACTATGTCTTTTCCATAAAAATTTATAGTATCTTCTTCCTTCCATTCTGACATTTGTGGCAGAGAAAATTTACCTGCTCCAAAACCCTGAATTCATTCTCTGCACCTGTATTTAAAGGACTTAATGTCTGCAAGCTGGAAAGCCAATATTAGCTTGGTTACTGTGGTAACAGACTCATTTTCAGCAGCCTGTAATGAATGCTGCTAGAAGCAGCACTGCTATTCTTGAATTTTATTTATGTAAATGTGCTTTAAACACCTTTCTCCCATATCATATCTCCTGCTAATAATCTCCAAGTATGCACTGGTATTTGAGGCTTTCTCATAAAGTTCAGTTTTCAGTGTGATAGTGCATTTGGGTAAACTCAGATGCTTTTGCAGAACTCTGGCCTATCACCTCAGTTAATACCATACTGAAAGTCTGCCCTCAGAACTGGGTGCCTCAGGGAAGCTTTGCTCCTCTTGCCTGTTTTACAAACTCTTGTAGATTAAAAACTCTTATGGCCTCTTGGTTTTTATCCACAGTTTTTGAGAGACCAAAGGAGCCTGCCCATCAATGCCTTTGAAACTGGGCATATATCATCTCAGTTTAATAATTATGTTGTTGGAGATGGGAACATTGTTCCCTGGATTTCTTGTAAAGTGATAAAAAACTCTTTAAATCACATCACAAAAAGCCCAAACAAAAAAACGGAAAGAATATATTAAAAAGGATTGTTCATAATTTATATAGCTGCCAGTACCTTTATAGGATGCTTTTGTTTTCACTCTCAGTGCTTAGCTCTCTTTGGACTTAAGTTTTCACGAGTTTCACAAAAGTTTACTCATGCCAAAACCTAGTGACAATATTCTGTAGGCATAACAACCTTGAAACAAAAACTAAATATGTTAGTAACAAGAGAAAAAATTAGTACAGCAATCAAATGAGGGTAAAAGAAAAGAATTATAATATTTGCTGACCACTAGGCCTTTCTTAGGGAGACAAACTTATTTTTAACTACAAAACAGCTGAATCAGGGAAATAAAACCAGCATAATTGTCAGTGTCATAATTACTTTCCAATATGGGAACAATCCTTAAGGGATTTATACAAAGATTACAGAAAGTTAATTATGAGAGCATGATGTAGGAATGAAATACAGATGCCTGCATTAAATTAGTTCATTGCTCAGAACAACTTTGGAGGATGTTCCCTACCCCGTGACCAATAACTTCACCATGAACTCAGAATGACACAAGCCTGGCCCTCAGGCAGAGGGAGGATGGGGCTGATATGATGGTTCACCACAATTACTCAATCTTTAAATGACAAATCTACCAGCAGTGCTAGTACCACCACTATGTTTTTTCTGCCTGCTGTGAAAAATGCTTTCTGTGACTTGGAAGAATTATCACTGAAGTATTTCTTCCTTCTGTAAGTGTGTTGTCTCCTCTGACTGCACCTGAATAGAAGCTGTGAGAAAATATATAAAAAAGATGTGTTTGAATTTGAGCACAGGGGTCTCCAGGGTCAGCCCCAGCTCCCCTTCTGTCTTTCACATTGCAGTACTTCTCTGAGTGGTCATGAGTACAGTAGGAGGGAGGGACCAAAGCAGCAATAGCTGTATCAGAGTATTGCTTATCACCACAGTATGATGCTTAGGAAATTCAGGTTTTCTATTCAGTACAGGGATTTTTTTTTCTCTCTCTTGCTTCTCTTCTGGAAATCTCTAGTAACATTACTTCCCAGTTGCTGCTTCACTTAAGAGTCAATGTGTTAGTGTTACCAGAAACATGCAGGTCTTTCAAACAAAATTGAACCCCTGTTTATTATTTTGCAATTGTAGTCTATATTTTAAAGCGATGTTAGACATTTGCTAGAAACAAGGATCAGACATCTTATTCTGTAACAGCATCTAACTTTCTTTCCTCTGAGATTCACATTTTAATTTTTTAGATGAAAGGTAAATATACTTACCAGAGTCTTTTACTTAGATGGGAGGACTTTTTGCTAATCCTAGAAAAAAAATTGTCAAAAATTCCTCAGCTGCTTTATGCTGTGCTACAGCATGTGTGGATTACAAAGACTAAAGTGCTGTTATGTTCAGCCTTCTTCCAGAAGGTGATGCTGGCTAGGGACAAGCACAGTGATTTGGTGTGGCTGGCACTGCAGCACACAGGGCTCATCAAAGAGAGAATGATCTGTGGTACCTCCTGTGCCTCTACTGTAGTGCTTGTACACATACTCTGCAAATAACCATCGCCCACCGGCTCAAACAACTTCTAAAATTTATAGGATAGTGTACAGGGATCTGTTTGTTTGAGTTTTTTGGTTTTGGTTTTTTTTTTTTTTGGGCTTTTTGGTTTTTTGTTTTGTTTTTTTTTTAGCACAGAGAAATGATGGGTGTCAGCCCTGGAGGGCCAGCAAAGCTCTGTGATAAATTGCTGGTGAGAGCAGAGGCCTTGTGTGCATATGGAGAGCAGCAGAAAATGCATCAGCAGTACTTTCTCTAGAGGGGATCAGTGAAAAGGCACAGGGTGAACAGATGTCTCTGGCTTCTGCAGGCTTTTGCTAAGTTCCTCAGTTGGACTGTTTGGGACTGAATCTGCTCACAGACCTTGGCACAAAGCAGCCTGTGCCACAGCGAGCCTGTGCTCGCTCTGCTTGTGCTTCTTCGCTGGCCAGGAGGGACCAGGAGCTACAGCTTCTGTCCTTCTGCTGCTCCAATTCATTTTTGTCTCACTGATTGTGCTGTTGTCCTCACTCATGACACAGATCTTGTAAAGCTGTGATTAAATCATGGGAAGTGATGCCTAGAAATGATTCCCCATGCCCAAAAGTGGAGAGGCTGGAGCAGGGCAGACTCCAGGGCTTTATCATTGCTTCTTTATTGAGGCCAGGTTTGGTTCACATTCAAAATTTTAAATTTTACTAGTAAACAGAACACAGTCTAATCTTGTTTTGCTGCTTTCATGGCCCTGCCAGACTGCATAATATTGCAGAAAAAAAGCTAAAAGCCTGTATTTAATGTGTGATTTCTCAGATAAGCTATCTGAAAACACACCGCTGAAAAGTTGAATAGATGGTGAGGTTCATACTGTAAATTATGCTGTTCTTCTACTCAAAACAGAGATTTCTATCAGGATGTGAAGGGAATAGGGAATTGTTTAAATATTCTGAAACATTTTAAATTTGTAACAATCTTAAAAATACTGTGCTTTAGGGAGTATAAATAACTGGGAGGGATAATGAAAATGTTGGTGTAAATGTGTTTGAAAATTATGGAATTGAGTACAAGCTTGTGCATAGTTATTGGAGGTTATCATGTGATTAATGTGGAATTGGGATAGGGAAAAAGAAGATAAAAATAATTCTCCTTACCTGTGTCCATTAATAGAATATTTCTTTATTTATTCTTATTAGTAGGCTATCTCTATTTCCCTCCTTCCATCCACAGAAAAGTACTTCAGGGAACAATTCAAAGCATTTGACTCCCCTCTGTGTGTTGTTTAGCAAGAAATTAATTAATTTTTCCAATACCTATGTCAGTTAACTATTTTAATTCCAAAGCCGAAGCTCAGACAAAGCATCTCAGCTTCTTTTCTTTGAGAAGAGAATGGATGGGGACGTTTTGTCCTTGCTGATAAAATTAAAAAAGAGATTGTAGCTGTTTTCTCATTTCAAATCCCCAAGTCACTAGTGAGAATGATGTCATTTGATAGTACTGGTCTAATGAGTAAAGAAAAAATTGATAGTGTTTCAGAAGTTTCTTTGGGTCATTGATAGCAAGAGGGCACGGAGTCTGTTATTTTTGTGGGGTTTTGTTTTGTTTGTTGTTTTGTTTTTTCTTACTTATTTTTAACTAGTATTGATAGCATCTGCCTAGCACTGAAATCTGGTTTTGCCACTGCTGTATCAGGATGACCTCAGTCAGGATTGGCCTGTAAAAATCTTAGAGAGTGTCTCTTGCAGTCCTGTCTCCAGCTGCATACTGCAAACAGATACCAACATAGACCTCCCTCTGCTTTAGTGTGTCTCATTGACATGATTTATTCCTAGGCACCTTTGCTTCAAGAAAGTGGTCTTGGGTGACTACTGGTTGGCCACCACTCCTCCAAAAAAGCACCAACATTCAAACATTAGCTGATGTCAAATTTTCAAGAGAATGAAAGAGTTGCCAGGTCTCAATATTAACAATTTATTGTATATCTCTCTTTTGTGATGAAGAATTCCATCATAGTAACACAGAACCATCACGCATTTTATTTAAACAACTGAGAGCATTTTTTTGTAATCAATGAGAATAAAGGTTAAAGTGCCAACAGTAAGGCCTCCATTGCAAAAACTGACCACTAAAAAAAATAGAAATTGTATTTTTTTAATGATTAAGCCTCTTTTTGCCCTAATTCCAAGTTTTCTGGTGATAAAGCAGTATGTCTTTATAAGGCAGTAATAACCCTCCACTTAATGGCAGAATATACTTAAAGAAAAAGATAATTTATTATTAATACATTTTCTAATGAGCTGTATGCCATAGGGAAATTGAGCCTAGAAATGTGAACAATTGATAAAAGACTGTTGTATTTTCTCTATCATAGGAGGAAAATGAAATAAGTTCATAAAAGACACAAAAATGGGACTGGTTTAAAAATAGGGTGATTTTTTTTTGAAGGCATTTGCTTCCTCCCTCTGCTGTTTATTTTATTTTAGGATGTGTTCCACAGTTTTCACCCTCACCTTCTGGAACTTGTACATCTCTTTAAAGAAAATTGTTGTAAAGCATATTTAATGTCTCGAGTATTAATACCAAGCTACATTATTCATCGAAATTTCTACTAGCACCCAGTAAGTGATTTAAATGAATACTACCTCAAATAAAATCTGCTCATTTAAAAATAGCACATTTCAAGCACCTAATTTTATTGCATTTTGGTCAGGTTGTGTCACCTTGGGGGGGGTTATTGGTGGGTTTTTTTTGTTTGTTGTCTTTTGTTTTGAGAGAAGAGAAGCATCTGCGGCTAACCAATTGGGAAAAACTGCAAAGCTCTCCTTGTGCAGACCTTTCTCTAAAGGTTTTGGTTCAGCTTGCTGGCCAATGGGATGTACACATGGCAGTGTCCATCTCATGCTTTACCAGTGTTGTTGTGTTCTTTGGGACCAGGGTTGGGTTTTTTTTGTATTTGATTATTTCTATTGAGCTGACTTGGTCTGTTTTGCTAAAAGCAGCACTGACTTGTGCTATTCTAAAGCAAATATCTTTTGCAAGCAGGGTCCTGATGGACCTTAAAGTGTACTGGCATATGATCAGCTGCAGGGTGTTCATTGCTGGCACACTGTGGGAGCATGACTGTCCCTTGTGTGTGCTCCTCGTTCAGACTTGTGCTGAGAGGAAGAAAGAGAAGAAGGCTGAGGTCCTCTGTGCCTCCCTGCTGCCACACAGGGCACCCAGGCTCATGCCATATAGCACAGTGTTGGCTTCTGCAGAGACCAGAGCTGTGCTCACTTTGTTTCCTAGATGGAAATTTACTGTTTGGGATTGATTATCTTGATTATATTGCTATGGTGATCTAAAGGCAGGTACGTAGGCAGCAATATGTAGCATGTTCAAATTTACTTGTTCAAACCAAAGGTCTGTCCAGCTCTGTTTGCCATCACTCAATAACAGATAATTGCAAAACAGTGAGAACAGGGTGAGCAGGTAGGGATGCTTTTTCCAGAAAGTAGTTTTCCACTAACAGGAAGTTTAAGTCAGAGGCAGTATTCCTTTGTTAATTTGACTCAGAAATTTTGCCTGAGAGCTGGTCAAATCAATTTTCAAGTCTGTTGATGCCATGATTCATCTACAGCATTAGTGACAAAGAGCTTGACCCTGAGATTTTGTTTCTTTCATGCCTGTCCTCTCACAGCTTCAGCTGGTGTCAGAGTTCTCATGCACTTGCTCTCTTTATATGTTCTCTGTGGCACTTCTGAGTTTACAGAAAGCTCTTAACCTCCCCAGTGACAGCAGTCTCGCTCTCAATGCTGATCCTAGTTTATGCAACCCTTCTAGGTAAAACAATTAAAATGCTGTTCTGTTTTTTTTTTTTTTTCTGGCATTTCCCAATATTTTTCAACAGAATCTATTCTGAACTTTTATTTAAAATCCAGAACGTGTTATGGGAATGGAAGCAACCAATGTCTGAGTTTGGGGATTTTTTTTTTCCCTTTCCTGTATCAACTGTTTCCTGGATCTAACTAATGCATTTTCTTTAAAAGAAAAAACCAGCATCATATTCCACCAACCCCACCCAATCTGACCAATACCTACCCCCCCACCACCAAAAAAAAAGAAAACTAGTTATCCATTCCAAGAAAATCTTCCTAAATTTCACTTTCCTTGCATAGGATCTAAATTTTTGTCTGCACCATTAGGAAAAAATAAAATATTGGCTTTACTTTTATGGTCCTACATGTATATATGAGAGTGCATGAATAATAACAATTTTTTTTCAGTAGTTGCTATGGAAAACAGTTTTGTGTGGTGAATCATACTTTGACTTTTGTTGAATAAAGTCATCCTACTTATTTTATAATAATTTTAATTACATGCATTAGTTGAAAATTAAAATGTTAAGAAGTAGGATATATGTTTAAGTGAATGCACTATAAAAAAGATATTTTTTTGTTGTCAGTTGGATGATGTGTGGCATTTTTAATGCCACTCTATAAAAGAAAAGATATCATAGTATCATAGAATAGCAGGTTGTAAGGAACCTTACAGATCATCTGGTCCAAATTTCTTGATGAAAGCACAGTCTAGACAAGATGGCCCAGGACATGGCCCAGGACCCTGTCCAGGCAAATCCTAAAAGTGCTCAGTTCTGGGGAATCCACCACTTCCCCAGGGAAAGTGTTCCAATGGCTGACAGTTCTCAATGTCAAAAGTGTTCTTCTTCCATCCAATTGGAATCTCCCCAGGGGTAAATTGTACCCATTCCCCCTCAGCTTTTCCATGTGACTATTTGCAAAAAGGGAATCTCCACTTTCATTCTAGTCATCCTTTATATAGTGGAACATGGTAATGAGGAGTCCCCTAAGCATTCCTTTCTCAAGGCTGAGCAGCCCCAGCTCTCTCAGCCTTTCCTCATATGGCAGGCTTCCCAGTCCTCTGATCATCCTTGGGGTAAATCCTTTGAAGTATAAGTGGTATGTAGGAGCAGTTGGAAGGGGTGGTTTCCCTGTCCATAGGATATGTCAGAATTTAAATTCATTGTGTTTTGCAGCACAGCTGAATGACTGGAGATGAGCTAACAGGCACGTGCATATGTCTCAGAATAGCTCATCATCCAGTTAAGCCCTGACTGCAATTTGTTTGCCATTTTACTATATTTAGTCATTGGACCAAAAAAAGCCTGGTAATCAAAATTCACTGGGGTATGGAGACCAAGGTTAAAAGGTTTTGCATCAAGTGGATTTTATTTGGGGTCTCCATATACCAAGTGTTGCACTTACTGGGGATGTGATTTAAATATTACTTCTCCAGGCTGCCTTTTTTCTCCTTTTCTTTTCTTTCCACTTCCCATTAAAAAAAAAAATCCATTCTTGTGAAAAGTGAAAATATATTCAAGACAAATATTTGGCAAATGATTATTTTGACATCATTTGACATCTGCTCCATATCTCTCTGTTTTTTAAAACTTAGCTTTAAAAAGACAATATCACCCTTAACTTTATGAAGAAATTGCTGATAGGCTACTTTTAGACCAGTAAGTGAAATACACAGGTAGTAGGAGAAAACTCCTAATTTCTATTAACATTCCTGAACAGGAGCTAAAATAATTTAAATAAACAGCAATAGGAGTGGAAAGTTGTCATAGCAAACTAGTGTTTTGCAAGTCAATTCATGGTAAATAAACATTTCAGTTTCTATTAATTATTTCTTTTGTTCCCCATCAACTCCCTTTACTGATTTTAACATGAAATCTGATATATGTAACCTTTAGAGAAAGAACAAAGAAGCCAATATCTGACATAGCCGTCCTCACACCTATTCCTTTCCCTATAAACAATTTTCTTTATTGAAGTTGTTTCATGAAAACCGTGACATTTGCAGCTAGAATGAAATATAAGAACTGTTAAAAGTAGGTCATATTCATTTTGGCCTATTCTTTTTTTTTTTTTTACTTGTGTGTGTTATAACAAATTGGGTACTAATGTTATAACAAATTCAGTAAGTTATCCAGCTGGGAAATTTAAATTGTCTTAGCACTTGTGAAAGAGAAGCTGAGATAATGAAAGAAGAACATGCAGGTGAATAAAACAAGAAATTCCTGGCAGTATCAGATGCAGTTCACCATCTGAACTGCAGAAAGCCTGTGACTTAATTTCATCTAAAGGATAAACTAAAGCCAGGTCCTGAAAATGTTAGTCTCTGTCTTACTCCCCTACTTAGGCAATAATTGTTCTTCATCATCAGAAAAAATAAACAACCAAATGAATCACATATAATTTCCATTTTAATCTTTTTTTCATATTTTAGCCTTTTTTGCATTTTCTTCAGTGTCCTTTTCCAAGTTTTAATTCAATGAAATGAAGAGATAACAACACAAAATGTTGCCTCCATTATTTGCTACCAGTCTGGAATCGGAACATATTTGTCTTCACCTGAATTATCTCTGTAAAGCTGCAGGATTCTTTTCCTACCCATCCCAAACCTATCAAGCCTTTCCTTTATGAGTTCTAAATATTACATATAATTTGTGAGGAATGGCAAACTGAGACTGGAACTCTGAGCCTTATGCCTTCTAATTCCATGCCCTTCGTGATGTTCTTCACATTATTCTTGTTTCAGATAGTGCTCCTCTAGCTCATTAATTTTTCTCTTGTTAACAGGAGGAAAACCTTTTTGTGATAATTAGTGATGCATGGTTTCCAGTCTTCAAATAGGACATTTCTCAGTGGTCTAATAGCAATTGGATTTCTTGTCTCAGTGTATTGCCTTATTAATTTCTTCTTTCAGCACAAGCTGAAGTAAAAAAAAAAGGAATGAAGCATTATGCAAATAAATAGCTGTGATGCACTGTATTTACCCTGAAATGTTTGAAATTAGGCAGATACAATTACTTGCATCCAAGTTAATCCAATGATGCATAAATTAGATTAACAGAATTTGTATTAATTAATAATTTCTAGATTAACAGAATTTGTATTAATTAATCTGTACACAGGAAGAAGACACAAGATTGTACAACATAAATTCCATTTTGCCTTTTTATGTTCTAGTTTTTTCTTTATTTCTGATATATTTTTAAAGGTCATTGTTTTATGTGGACTGTCTAGCCAATAAATTTTTTTTGTATTTGTAAATGATTCAGCAGTAAGTATTGTATATTACCTAATAACCGGAAAATAGCTGATCTTACAATTTACTGGATTTTATGAGTATAGTGTGGGGTCCTCGTTTTTATTTCCAAATTAAATTTCTTCAACTGTAAGTAAATAAAAAGGAGTACTGGTGAGTTCTATTTCTTTTTTAACAGAGAAAGAATGGTATGTATTGATCAGGATTGTTGCAGTTTTACAGCAGTATCAATAATATATCTTCTGTTCCTGATTATTGGATCTTTCTCAGAGCTCTCTTTTGTGTCATAACATTCTGTAAATGTAATTGAAAATGTACAATCACTGTCTACCTTAGGGTGTTTTACAGGTTTCTTATATTGCTAGTGCATTTGGAAGAAAACCAGAATAGCTTATTGGACAACTCCTTTTGTCTTAGTTATGCTTCTTATTCAAGATTACCTAGAGGAATTTAAAACTTTGGCTGTAGTGATAAAACCATAATACCACTGTTGGAGCAAATTAAGTTGAGTGGGACAGTGTGGAAAATAACAAAAAGGTGGTGAAGCAGCACAGAGGAGATGGAGTGTGTGTACAGTTTCATTGTTTTGATGGGTGGCTCTCCCCAGCACATACCTCACCTGAATCAGAGTGGATTAGTGGGGATGAGGCACTGAATCAAGCTGTAAGCATGTTCAGTGGAATACAACCTTAATTTTTATCATTCACATTGTTTTGAGATTTCTTCATGGGAAAAACTGCCGAACCGTTGGATATTGAAAATTGTTTTTATGAGCCAACAGCTGACAGAAAAGTTTGCAATTTCCAAAGGCACATCCAGAAACTAGCTGAAAATGCTTTATTTTTTTAAGGTTAAATTCTGAATGCCTCTATATTATGTATATACCGTCAATGTTTTTTTCCAAAATATGATTCCCTATGGGTATAAACATATGAATTCATAAGCATGGAAACAGAATGGTTTGGTTTGGGAGAGAATTTAAAGATCATCTTGTTCCAACTCCACTGCCACAGGCAGGGACACCTTCCACTGGACCAGGTTGCTCAAAACCCAAACCATTAATGTCTAACTTTCTCAAAGGTTTCATGTTTCTAGTAATACTGTGGTATATGACACTGTGGGTATAATATCTGTATAGATATACACATAGATATTTATCTACTGCAGATAAAATAACTGTGATTTATAAAATAGCCAAGACTTTTTTTCAGGGTCCACCTGAACATTGTAGCTACATTCTGCTCACCCTTGTCAAGCCTCTGTCTGTTGAAGTTGTCAAAAGACAAGGGATTAGGCAAAATCTTCTTTGTAGTATCTTTTCCTATGTGCCCATTGACTGCTATATCCATTCAGCCTTCTGAAAAGACTTTTCAAGTCTGAACAAAAAAAATTTGGAGTAAATTAATTTTATTTCTTGGTGTGCTTTTTCCTCTCACTTTGCCAAAAAGCAATTGGGGCACAATATGAGAAAATATAGGAATTAGAGGTATTTTTAGTGCAAGCAGCTATATACATTGTCAAGAGCATAGAGTGCCAGAACAAAATGACATTTTCAGCAGTAAAAAAGCCATTATAATTTCTATGCCTTAAGTGCATAAAAGTCAATGTGCTTTCCCTTACATGCTCACTCAGACCAGCCAGTAAAACTCATTTTTCCGAATTAAAAAATACTTATTTGTAATTAACACTTATAAGCCTATTTTTGAAGAGATAAAAAGCCATGAAACTTTAGAAAATAAGAATAACCTGATTTTGAGGATTTGTCTCATGATAGTATTTATAGATATTTGTATTTGTAGGACATATAAAAATATTTATAAATACTTCCAGAACATATGCAAATAATATTATTTTAAAACTAGTAAAAAACCCCCAAAATTGGTTTGTTTGGGGTTTTTCACTAGTTATGTGTTTTCTGGGATTTTTGCCCTTAACCATGTTTAGCATCATTCTTTTATACCTTTTCATCCCTTCCTTCTTCTGTTTCTTTATACCTGAAAATATGTTTTTTTCAGATGCAACTGCACAAGACTGTTTTATATATGGCATTGTATTCTCATGAACAAAATCTGGCTATATTCCACAGCTTAAAAAGTGTTTTCTGTGGCTTCTCACAGTAGCTGCATGACTGTTTGACCTATAGGAGATTGGCTGCTCTGATTTTTCTCTTCTTTCTACTTTTTTCACATATTATTGAATATAGATGAGTAGCTGCAAATTTGAATTACCATAATTTTTCTTCATTCAGAACCATATACATTTAAATTGTGTTTAACTGTATAACATTTCAATTATATGATGAAAACAGGGTCACAAGTGGTTTTAACTAGCCTTTTATGGCTTTCCTAAAAATGCTCAATCATATCTCTTTAATAACTTGTACTGAGGTTGTTCCAAAGTTTTATTAACTACAATGAATCCCCTTAAATATGTAAATCATCATATCTCAATTTTTGCTCCAGTGTTAAAGTAGATATTTCACATCTCTTCCTTCTTAACTCATACTGTATATGCAGCAAGGCAAAATTCTGCGGCAGTAGATTCCATAGATCGGTACATACAAAGGTATGCATGTCTACATCCATGAATTTGTCTCCAGACATGGTTTGTGTTTTTCCACCATCACGATGTGCAAGTCTCCTGTTCCTTGCACGTGGTCTTGTTCTCCCTGTTTCCCGAGCAGAGGCTCCAGGTGAGGGGGCGTACGAAGTTGGGTGGATGCAGTCAAAGAGGAGGCTGGAGAGAGCACGGAACAACCCCCGTGCTTTGCGCAGCCCGTCGTCGTTTCTGGTCTCTGGAATTTATCCTTGGCACTTCCCTGGCCAGATAAGAGTGATTTACTCCAAACCCTTTTATCAACGGGGCATTTATTTTAGTGTTTCCAAGTTTATCTGATATCAGAAACATTATCTCTACTTATAAGGGACAAAAACATCAGTTAATGTGAAAATGTAAGCACCACGCTGGCAGTGCTGAATTTATAATATTGCTTACAGTGCTTTTCTGAGCGATGTTACAAAACCCCACATGAATGGTGTGTAAAAGACACACTTGCTCTGGAAGACAAACAGTGATTTACTGCTGTGTACAATGGTACCTTCACTCATTGTGGGGAATAGCTGTGTCTTGCTGTTTCCTGAAACACCAGAATGCATTTGATATGTTTCAGGCTTTAATGTTAAGAATAGTAATGATAATATTGACTCACAAAACTGAAGGTGGGGAATCTTAGAAATATAGAAAAAAATGCACACGGGAATTTCTGTTATTATCTAGGCATTGACACTTCTGTTTAAATTCAGTATGTGTCTCTTTCTCCATAAACATTGCAGCTAATAATGTGTTTCTGGACAGATGGGTGCAATAAATAATGGTTGCAATTTGAGATAACCTGTTATATTTACCAAAGGTGTTCTCATGAAAATGTTATTTACAGAGTATAATTAACTTCCTGCCTTTTCAGGTTCCTGCTGCATACAAGTAACTGAAACAAATAGCTTTGTTATAATTATATTCCTGCACTTTCTTCCCCCTCATTCATCTTAAAAATTTACCACAATTTTCACCTTGTTATGTTTCCTATATTATTTGCAAAATTTTACAATTTTGACTTTACTCAAATTTGAAGATCATTTTGTTGGGTCGTAATTGTCAGGAATTTAAGAATGCAATTACTGAGAAACTTGTGCAGAGTTTCACCCTCTTATTATTGCAGGCATCACAGCTATCCATTTTAAATTTTTTCCATGTCAGATATTGGTATTTTTACTTCTTTTCCACTACTCTTCTGAGTAAGATGTGGTAAAATATCACTAGTGTGATATTTAAAAGGTTGGAGGCTTTTTTCTCCACAATTCATTTGCTCCTCCATAACTTACATTCATATATTCTTCAACCAATTCTGCTGTAATTTTATCCTGAAGGAATGTTTAAAACTTCAGATACTTTGTAAGAGTCAAATTTTTCACAAAATCAAATCCTGGTTTACTGGAAGAGTAAATAAACTCTCAATTGATTTTAATTTAAAAATAAAGACTCAATTTTTTATTTTGTATTCAATACAAATGTTCAGGCTTCTCACCTTTAGTTGTACCAATTCATGGTACAACACAGAGTTACAGCCCAAAACAAAAAGTGTATCTTCTGTCTTTGCAATGATAACTAACTTAAATTTTTGTTTGAACATGAATGTCCTTTGTGAAGTCTTTTGGTGGACCAAAGTTTTTAAGTTAGTGCTGCTATGTTGACTGAGTTTGCTTGGAATCTTCAGATTTGCCTTCCCAGTTCTGGTTTCTAGGAGACATTTAAAGTCTGAAAAAATCCACATCTATGGGAGGGGAGAAAGGAAAATGAGAAACAGGTTGGTGAGCTTAAACAAGAAGATGGAAAAGCTGTAAAAAGATGGAAGGATGAAAGAGAAGGGGTTTATGAAAACAGCAAGAATTCCAACAGTCATACCCACTCCTCATCACAAAAAACCCAGGGAAAACTGAGTAAAAAGTTTTATTATGTCATTTATCTTGTACCATTTGTCATGATCAACAAATACTTGTTAACAAAGATGTTATTCCTGCATTTCTATTAACTCTTCAGCACTGCACAGGGGGAAAATCCTGATAGTGATGTGCATAACAGCTGTGCCTGAGACCCCAGATTTAGCTGATGTGGGTGGGTCTGATTTCTGTTGTCCTAGTGCCTCTTGCTGCTTTTTTACCTGACCCTAAGTACCATCAGGGCAAATTGCAGGGAGAGCTAAGCCTTGTGATAACTCCTGGTCCATGAGGAGAATGAAGGAGATGTGGACAAAAAATTACTGGAGCTTTGGAGGATGAAGGAGAGCTCCGACATTTTTTTGCTGTGAAGGTGGCTCGTAGACTGATATTCCCAGCTGCCAGGCAGTTGATTTTGGAGACAAGGCTTTTAAGGAATTTATAGGGATGCAAAATTTAACCTGATTAATAGTGTTTAATAATTTTATATCTTGGAAGGTGCTCAGGAGTACTGCTTGTTGTGGCTTCTGTACAGAAATATATGTGACTGGTTGCACCCCTTGAACTCTTACCTCCTCATCATTTCAGACATGATACCTGTGTATTCATCTCAAATTACTTTGGATAATGAGCACTTAATGTCCATTTTGGAATTTGACCAAATTTTATGTCTTTATAGCATATAAAGTAAATGTTCTTATGAGAAGAAAATTTTTAATTTCTTCTATTTCCTCCTGGTTGCTATTTTTCATGTGAGTGGGGATAACACAATTGTAAATGTGTTTTGTTTTTATCACATGCTTTGACCAGAATGAATAGCTAAATATTTTTCTTCCCTTTCTTCTGATAATAGTAAATTTATTACACCTGGGTAACTTTTGCTCTGTAGTAAATTGATTCCCTCTGTAGAAATATTACATATTTTTTTAAGCATCATGAAATACCTTGTATTTTTGCTCTTCATAGAAAGAATAATTCTTTAACCCTAAATCAATGGGAAGAATTTTACAAATAATGCAGTCTCCTGAGTTTTGTTTAGTTGGGATTTTGAGGAAGTGGGATTGAGAGGTGCTCTAAATGAAAATATAAAGAGGTATCACTTCCAGTCTTCATTTGGGTAGATTTTCTTACAGTATCTTGCTAGGATGACTTTGAGGCCGAGTGAGGAAGAGAGCAGTTATGAAAGCTGTAGGTGTATGCACAGAAGAAAATGTTTTGTGAATGCTCCTTGGCATTGAACTGTAAACCATGCTTAGCACAGTGAGAAACATGGCCAATAGTCACATTACTCAAACACAGCACGTTCTCCCAATTGCTAATAACAAAAAACAAACACACAAACCAACAAAACAAAAAAAATCCAAACAAAACAAACAAAAAAAATTATCTGACAGGCTGCCGAAGTTCTACTTCAGAAATCCCATGTAAGAGGCGTTATGAGGCTGAAAAAGTTGCATTCACATGCTTCAAGTGACTTAACATGTGGTGGTTTCACAGTGGGCTGAGTTTGTCCCACGTGAGGACACCATGTCCAGAAGGTTTAGTGTTCTTGCACATAGAGTCTCCTTGAAGTGTGGCAGAATCATCCCTCTATGTCAATAACAGCTGATTTCCTCTTGTCTCAGTTCAGGAACAGCGTATTTGTCACTCTTCCTGCTGCCAGCTAAGGAGGACATTTTCTCTGGGAAGAGAAAAATCTTATAGCTTTTCTCTTTTTTTTTTTT
>VWZP01005847.1:220795-265991 GCA_013396995.1 Dicaeum eximium
TTCTTTTTTTTTTTTTTTTTAGTAAAATTCTTTAGTATATTCAAAAACTATCCTAGTGGTATGAGAAAATTTCAGTAAGATTTGGAAAGCTTATTTTCATGTAAACTTAGTGAGAATTTTTTAACTGGGTAAAATCTGGGAGCTTTCTGTTCCCCAGAGCCAAAGATAGTAGTTTACGAGAAAATAATTTAACTATATTTTACACTGCATTTTTAAAAGTGCTGAAATCAAGAGAATGTGCTGAAACTGGTTTGTTGTGCAAGATATTAACATGAAATTCTGTTGGTAAAAAATCCTAGTTCATTTATCGACCTAAATTTGATGTTAAATATGATAATTAAAAACCTAAAATTTAGATGCAATTCTTTCATAATTGTCTGGTGTTCATCCTCTTGATTTTTCTAATAATTAGGTGTTAACTGTACTGATATATAGTGAGTATCCATGCAGGATTTGTAATTTGAACCTTCAGCAACCTATATTCTACTATAACTCCTTGCACATGTGTAAGTACAGAAGAGGCTCCTTTTGCATCAGCAGGGGGTGGTGGTTGTGGTGAGATTTAACATTTAAGATGTTAGCTAAAATTCTCAGCTGTACTTCAGTGTCGATATTACTCTTCCCTTAAGTGTTGGATTTAGTTTGTCTTCATGCTGGAGAAACAAGTTCCTAGTTCTAATGGATGTGTGTGTGATTGATTGGCTACAATCCGATCACTCAAAGAAGAGAAGTGTTCATCTGTATTTATTTACAAAATTTTTATTTTTTATGTTTTTAATCACCTTTAAAATGGAAGATATTTGATTTATTATTATTTAGCTACAATATTCCAGACAGAGATGTTGATGTTATTAAATTTTGTTTTTCTTTTCTGGATGATATAAATTTTTTTTCCCAGGTTACTTTATATCTTTTGAGATGAAAATGGCAAAGCAGAGCAAGTGCTGTTGTTTTCTAAACCCCCTAAGACTCTCAGAGGTTTCTTTAAATTGAAGACCCAACAACTCATCTTGAGAAGTGCTAAGAGCCCAGCAGATATCTCAGGGAACTCTTCAATTTTCAACTCTGTCAATTTGCTGACTCGTTCAGCTACAAAATGCATATCCTCTTCCTTGCAGTACCCAGTGCTGCTTCCCTTGAACTGCTTTGTTCAGGGATCAATTTTCTTCTCTGGTGCTTGCATAATGCTGGATTAAATGCAGCTCTGAGTCCTTGCCACAGTCAGAATATTCCACAATGATCTTGGGATAAGATCAGAAATCTGAACATTTGAGCAGATTTTTTTCCCTGGCCAATTGAATATCAGTCTGCTGCAGAAATTTGAGGCAGACTGGACATTTTGGCCTAGGATCTCCCTGACTGTCAAATGTGGGCCAAAAATGGAGATTACTGTCACTTTAAATATTTCTGTCCTATTTCTGTCCTCTGAGGAACCTCCACAAATGGATTGGTAGGAGACACTGGTGGCTTCAGAAACTCGTGATGTGATGGGTCCCATTTCCTCTGCTGCTACACATCACCTGGCTCTTTGCTCATGTTCCCTGCTATATAAGCAACGTTCATGTGTGAGAAGTAAGAGGGAAAGCACACACTGCACACACATAGGGGTGCTGAACTCTGCCATTCCCAGGTGTTTACAGATGTTATCCACTGCATAATGATGTGCAGGTTGGCAGGAGCAGTGTTACAGGTCAGGGAGGCTCACACATATCCTGGGGCTCATTTGTGGGAATATGGAAAGCCTTTCTTTGGGCAGTTTTGCTGCAGAATGTTCATGGTGTATGATTACTATGCTGACTGATATGAAGTGAAATTCTGTTATGTTTGCCTGATTGCTGAGAAATTTTGAGATTCTTTGAGGTGGAAATCCATTTAAAACTTTTTCTGTGAAATATTCAATAGTGGGATATGAAGCCAGATTAAATTATACTCTTTTGAAGGATATCTGGTAAGGAAATGAAAATCTTCCATCAGACTAGAGTAAAAAAGTATTTAACCCAGATGATTCTTTTGTTGTACATATTAGGAGATACCATGTTTTATTCACTTGGTAAATATACTTTCTATTTCAGAAGATCTGAGTACATTTAGGTGAGCAGGTTCTTGCTTTGCATCTTAATTTGATTAAGTCTTATACTGTCCTTCCTTATTATTTCACAAAGTTAAGAGGGTGTGTAGTAGGCTTTATCTTTTTTTCCACTCATCATGTTTTCAGAGCTGAACATCATGCTGGAAATATTTTTCAGGTCCAAATTAATTACAATACCTTTAAGATGATTTTCTTTTGGTGTCAATGGAAGAAGATTAGATTTCCTAAACTAGGTTTTTCTTTTTCTAAAACACTGGCAAAATATTCCAATCTTATATAGCTATCAAAACAAGACATCAGCTTTTTTGGCATATGCTAAATATGTCAGTTGCTAAGCATTTTGGAAAATCTTTTTTCAGTACCTGAGTGGAAGCTGGGCAATTACAAAAATCATGCATAAAGAATTTCTTAATGGCTTTTTTTTTCAGACTATCATGTGGAGGAGATAGGTCTGTATTAATTTATCCACTTATTGGAGAACTATAATAGGACCAAGTGAATGTGCACAAATCTAGTCTGTAATCATTAGTCTATGTGGCAAGTTGCAACAACTTACAAAGTGTGAGTAGTACTTAGTATAAAAAGAAGGGGCTTTAAAATATACAAAAGGCACATAAATACTTAATTTTCCATGGAGTTTATTGTTTCTTTCCTTTTGAGCTCATTCTTGAGATTTTTTTTGTAGAAGAACAATGAATGAAAAAAAAATAGATTAGGAAATAAACCAGACATTTGTCATTGTGCACAATGTGTTGGAGAAATAATAATTGCTGATGCAGGTTAGGTACCACTCAACAGCTGTCTCATATGCAGACTGGACAAAATGCCAGCCCTGGATTCAAGCTGTTACAGACCAACATAATGTGTTCTTATTACTTCAGCACATAATATGCTTTAAAGAAAAAGTAAGCAAGCAATGTACTGAGGGGACATAATCAACCTTTGTACAACTGGTATTAGTCAACTTAGCTCATATTCTAGTGCTTGGGAGGGGTTACAAGTTAAAAAACAGTTCTTACATGTTGGAGTGAATTACCAAAGCTTACAGAAAGACCTCAGTATTCAAATGCAGTTCTGCAACCTTAGGCATTTAATTCTGTGTCAAAACACGTAGATGTATTTTTTATAGGTTTTAAAACTATTTGTGGCAGTCAAAATAGTGTGCTAGTGAGACCTACAGAAAACTGAAATTTCTAGAAAGATGTTGAGGTGTCATTTATTTCTCTGCCTTCTACTTACTGTGTGGATAGTACTTTCATGCATTTCTTCTTTTTGAGACTAATTATAGTTTCTTAAAATCTATTTTCAGCTCTTTTAAATGCCTGCTTCCCTCATCTCCTAATTGTCTTCTATTTTAGTTTCTTCTGATGTTAATCTCTCCACACACAGGTGTGCACACAGACACTTTCCCCCCACACATACACACTTTCTTTTATTCTGTTGTCTCCAATTATTTTCTCTCCTCCAAATGTAAGTCCTCATTCTGTTCATATGGGGGTTCAGTTTGTGTAGCTGGGAATAAGACTTTCTCCTCCAGGTTAACTATCTTGTCATCAACACTTCTGACTTTCATGTAAAACTGACATGTATCTCTTTCTCTTCTCATCACATGTTCCTGCTTTTCTGTTTTATAGCAGCTTTTGCATCTTTTCTCTAGATTTCCTCTTGTCTTTCATGATGGCCATTGTATATTATTCACTGAAATTTGGGGGTGGTATTATAATTATTTTATCAAATTCACACTTACATTACTCCTTTACATTAGAAAGCTAATAATTCATTACATATTCTCAAACACACAAAAAATCATGTTTATATTGCCAGAAAGTCAAAATATTACAAGTGTTTTTATCTTGACGTGGAATTAAAAACTCAAGTAATCTTTCCAAATAAATGATAGACAAAGAGGCACAACTGAATAACTTTGCAGAAAGATTGTATAGTTAGACATGTTACTTGTACTGTAGTAGTACCACAAAAGCCCAGTCCCAGTCCCAGTCCCAGTCCCAGTCCCAATCCAGAAATGCACTGTGTGCTGTAAAAGCAAGCAAAGTGGGTTGTCATGCTCTAGCTTCCATACAACTGGGGAATGACATCCTTCCTTGAAGCAGCATCTCTCTTAAATATATCAGTGCAGGAAATATGATGGTTAGTTGCAATATGGTGTTATTGTTGTATTTATTGTATGAGCGTAGTAGAGTAATTTTCTTTTCTTGTCTGAGTTTCTGGTTTTCCTTTGGTCCCCATGACCATATCCCATAAGGTCTGTATTTAACTAAAGTGCTTATATCCTAGGAGTTCATGCTATCTTCTTTACATCTTGTATGTAATTGTCTTCATGTAAAAATGGCTTGAAACAATAAACATGGTATTATCAAACCATAATTGTTTATGTAGCAAACTTGGGAGAACAAAAGGTGCTCATTTATAAATGAAATTAACTCATTTAATTATATGGCTGCATTTTTACAGCTGGTGTTTGCTTGACACATTTCCTGTCCACAGTACAGTGAGTGATTAGCTGTGGTGACTAGA
This sequence comes from Dicaeum eximium, assembly GCA_013396995.1. Taxonomy (NCBI): domain Eukaryota; kingdom Metazoa; phylum Chordata; class Aves; order Passeriformes; family Dicaeidae; genus Dicaeum; species Dicaeum eximium. The sequence continues at coordinate 225,420 of VWZP01005847.1, forward strand.
AAATAATTATTATTATATTGCAATTTTTGAGCTGTTATGTGCATACATGATAACTTTGGTTGTGCTATGAGGGCTGTTGAGCCAGAGGATATTAGATACCTTTCAAAAAAATTATGAAATGTCTACAGTTGACTGTAAGCTTCAATATGTGCATTTATAGTGAGCTAAGGAGTACACAATTCTAACACCCCCAAACATTAAGTCCCCAGTCTGGAATCTATTAGCCTTTATTTTCACTGTAAAGATAACAATTAAAAAATGAAAATACTCTGGAGAAACACAATTGTGTGGTCTCATGAAGCTCATCTAAACTGTGTCTGAAAAATGTCTGGTCTCTTTCATTCAGTAGATGTTACTATTATTGTAGATTTTACTATTATTGTAGATTTATATATTTATTTTTATTCTACTTTCTGAGCAATACTGGTATAGGAATAAAGGCCTGAAAACCAAACTCCTTATTCTCATCTAGTATGTACTTTAGCCCTTTTTTCCTTCCTTTCTTACAAGAAGGAAAAACATCTAAGATGTTTTTTTAACACCTAAGATGCTGCTGCTGTGTGGTGATTGAGCTCCATGCTCATCTTTCAGAGACAGCTGAACCTTACCCAAAGGTACTTCATCTTAATTTTATTTTCATACATTGCTTTTCACCTTGGCCCACAAAATAACTTTGCTCACAACAAGTGATACAGCTCCACCAGTTTGAAATGAGGAAACAGAAAGAAAATTGAATAGTGGGAGGTATAAACCATTCAGTTGCATGCTACATCAGCCCACTGGCTCTCTTAATATTTGGGCTTCTGAGCCAAAGGCTTTGGCTTTCAAAAGATACCAGGCTGCTCAGGCATGAGGTGTATCTCTTCTTGTACATGCCTCAAAGATACCTGAGGAGAAAAAAAAATCATATTCAAACTTTTGTCAACTTTATTGGCTCACATGCCACAGGTTGCCTGTCTCTTGCAGAAGTGTGGAAATTACATTTTTCTATGTCTGAGCACTCCATGCTGCCACAGAAATACCCAGTATCACTGGCATCCTGTCAGAGTGGTCAGTTAGTAGGAGTTGACTCATTTCTTCATTCTGCTTCTAAATGTTCCAGGGTTCACTGGTTTGTTTTTTGGTAATTTTTGGGTTTTTTGTAATTTTTTCCTTTTTGTTTTCTATTCTCCAAAATCTTTTTTCCTCCTTTTCCAAATAGACTGTCAGGGAAAACAGAAGTTCCAGTATTTGAATGCTATTCTCAGATGTATGTCTTCTGGTCATGCTTGTGCTAAAATTCAGGCTGCAGATATAGCTGAGCACAGTCTTTTCAGATTTCGTAAGAAATTTCCCTTTTTGCTTTTCCATTTTTTTGTCTTTTCTTTTTTCCCACGAAATGATCTGTCAGCAGCCTTTTTTTTTTTTTTTTGTCCTTTTATGATCCTTGGGTCTTTTCCTTTGTATTTCTCCCCCCTCCAAGTGCTCTGGCAGCTGATGTGTTCTTTACAATCGATATAACTGTCCTTCATCTCCAGTGCCCAAAAGGTGGTCTTTTTGTAACTGTTCTTATTATTTAGTCATTCTCTTTTTGAAATAGGCATTCACTTCATACTCTTTATTCTGTTCACATTCATCACTTGCTAAACAGAGCATGGCCCACCTAGAAAAAACTGTCCCTTCTGCAGAAATAGATTCCTTGCTTTTTGTGTCTGTACTGTCTGTGATCCAGCACTGTCTCTAGCTGCTATGCAGACCAGTGGGACCTGTTCCTCAAATAATTACATTTACACAGGTAAAAATAACTTTAGTAAAAAACCCAATTGTTTTGCAGATTGGTAGGAGAACTTACAAATGGGATAGTTGTCTTCTGAGGGAAAAAAAATCTTTCCACAGATTTCTAGGTGAATTTTCAAAACTTTTTAGGTTATGATATTTAACACCAAAAAATGGCCAAGTCAGATTTTGATTGAGTACAGTGTTTCAGCAGGTATTTCCAATGTTAGGTCTTTTGTATGAGGAAATCACTGCAACCCATGAAACTTCTGCAACATCAGTAAAGCTGCTTAAGATCAAGCATTTTTTCTGAAGTAGAAAGAAGATAAGTAATTCTGTATTTCATGTCAGTTAAAATATGTTTAATTCAAATCAACATTTTGATGATTTTTGCTAAAGTACAAATTTTTCACTGTAGGAATTGCTTATATATTTTTGACTAACTTTTCATTCCAAAAGGTCTTCCAGATGCCACAAGTGAAAAACATCTCTTAATGTGCTCTCCGTGTTTTCATGGCCATTAACATTTTTCTGGTGAGAAAATCATATGTGTTATTTGGAATGAAGATGACTAAGTGCAGAGTTTACAGGCCTAAGAGCATTATGCTCATATCACCAGGTCTGTGCTGTGAGATTTGGGGCTCCTTGGGCATTATGTACTACGTACTCTGTGCAGGCTTTACTCCAATTAATGTGAACAGGCAGCATGTATCTGACAGCAAACTGCTTATAAAGATAATGCAGTCTGACTGCTGGATCTGTCCGGATATTGCTGCTGAATAAAAAGTGTTTGAAGGAGCAGAGCTTTAACTCCCATGGGAAATCCAAGCCTGCTATCTTCTATCTTTAGTGGCTGATGTGTATAAGCAGGACTTGACTGGAACTCCAGGACCCTGTGGGGTCAAAACAGCTTCCACAGACAAAAAGTCAGAAGTGCAAACCCATGCTTTGGGTTTCATTCCAATTCCTTATTGGAATTTCTGCCTTTCTTCTCTAGAAAAGAAATTCTGTAGGTACAAGGGCAGAGGTGTTGTGTCCTCTGGATCTGTCTAACAATCTACATAATCACAGAATCATAAACTAATAGAATAGTTTGGTTTGGAAGGGAGCTTAAAGATTCTTTAGTTCCAACACCCCTGCCACAGAACTTCTTCCACAGCTGGAATTTCTGCTAGACCACATTGCTCAAAGCCTCATCCAGCTCAGCCTTGAACACTGCCTGGAATGAGGCATCTACAAATTCTCTGGGCAACTCATCCCAGCGCCGCATCAGTCTCACGGTGAAAAATTTCTTTCTAACATGAAGTTTAAACCTGCCATTTTTCAGTTTAAAGCTATTTCCTTTGTTTGCCTGCCCTTGTGAAAAGATCACTTGAGCATGGTTGATGGGTCTGGTTCAGGTAAAGGAGACATGAATGGCATATTTGGGCAGCCAGAAATTGCTGGGTATTACAGTAGCTGTATCATTTGCTTGCTACTTGGAGCATCTATAGGACCCAGTTTGCCTTGTGCTCCCTAACCCAGTGGAACATCTGTTAGTGCTGCATTCTTTTGTTCTCTTGTGACCTGTAGCTTTCCAGTTTTCTTGACTGTCTTCAACAAGTATCTTCTCTTTGGTACATGAAGATAGAAGTTTACAGATTATTTTGTAGCTACCATAAGGCAAATATGTGATTTATTTTGCTTTCTAGTTTAATTCCTCTGCTCTCCAGGAATGGCAGTACATTTCTCACAGTTTTTCTGATTCTAAGTTGATTCTTTTTTTTTTTAGTTTGGGTTATTTAATCTTCAAGCAGCCTCAAGGTTTTCTTCTGTTGGGTTTACTATTGAGAAAAACCAGCTTATTTTGTCTTCTCTTGGATTTTGCTTATTCCATCATACTGCTGTTCCCTCTTGCTCTGTCTACCCACTGTGACTTAATTATAATGTTCTAAAGCAGAGTTCGTAAGGAGTTGAAGAATTTTAATTTTATAAGTTCAAAACTTTTTATCTTGTGTAGGTAAAATTTTTATAAGGATCATTTAAGAAAAAGATTAGTCTCTAAAGTTTGCAAGCTTCCCAGAACTGTAACATTTCAAAATGTACAGCTTAACTATAGTCCAGTTTCTGTGTAACAATCCAGGACAGTGGCTTAGTGAATGAACTGTAATTCCTATAGGAAGTAATATAGAAGAATGGTTTCTGATTTTCTTGAAACCAGATAATTTATGATTCAGAACTAGCAGTTAGAAGGTGCATTTATTTGACATGTCAGGAAACTTTGTTTTTAAAGCTTGTCCTGTTGTAATATTTGACCAGTGATTGCACGAGTATCTAATTTGCCCTCTCCTCCTCTTTTGGCTTTGTTGCCTACTTAAATGTGTATAAAAGCAGTGCCATAACTTGCTGCAAAAAGTATGTATTTCAACAAATATTCTTTCTATCTTCTTGAACTCACCTACAATTCTGGTAATAATTACATCCCATTTGTCTTATAGTTGCAACATCAATTTCTCTTTATAGTTTTAAGCATTGACGCTGTTTTACATCTGTTGAGATCTCTTATTTGAGGATGGTTTTGTTATCAAGTGATCTCTGATTGGGTGTTAATTCCTCCTTCCAGTAAGGTCATCAAAACACTCTTTTTAATGCTCAAGAAGTTTCTGTGCCTGCTGTATTCAAGATACAACCTTGACAGTAAGCAAGGATATTCCTTATTTCAAAATATGAATATTCCAAAATGTTCAATGTATTTGAGCCCCATCATTTCCTTCTACACAAACAGCCATTGGAGTCAGAATTCATTATTTTTCTGAACAACTACTTCCAGATGAACTGTGTGTGTTTTTCTCCTTCAATTTTCAGCATTACACATGAACTGCTTTGCCTCTTGGTTACTTAGGAGCCATCAGATGTCCTTGCATCCCTCCTGACTTAGATCACACTCATTTGAAGAAATCTGTTTCATTCCATGAGAAAGAAAGCTTTCAGCAATGCTAGAAATAAGCAGTGCTATGAAGATACTCAGTTGGGTACAGAAAATCTTTGGTATGAACCTGTTCATAAGTAGCCCATTGGAAGCATTTTAATCTTCCAAGTCCAAGGACTGAGGTAGCAATATTTGTTACATGCAAAGCTGAGATTTGATCCTTCATTCAGTTCTTGTCACTGTTGTTATCAAGACTTGGTGCTTAAGACATAATTTGATTGAAGAATTCTTCAGGCTGGCAATTTAGACCATCTTGTCTCCCAGTTTAATTTCTTACCACTTCTGCTTGTTGTATGGAATCTTGGTTTGTAGGATAGGAGGAGACAGAAATTACAAAGGTCTAAATTACGTACTAGTAATTGTCTTTGTCATAGTCTTGTTTTCTGCCATCCTATCTTCCTCCCTCTTTCCCCTTTTTACATTACGCTTTCTCCATAATAGTATATTTCCTTATTCTACAAAATTTTTCATATTTTTTTATGGACTGCAAAGGGGAGAAAGGGTGGAAATTTTCTGTATGTAATACCCCTGTGATTGACAGTCTTTTTTCCTCCTGCTTCCTAGTAGGTAGATAACACTTGCTGTATGGGATCTTGTTTTGTAGGGTGGAAGAAGAGGGAGGACTACAACAAACACAAATAGTGGTATGTAATTTTCCCTTTCTCCTTTGTCTCTCCCTACTTACCAGTCTTAATGCAGAATTTTCTCAATCACATGGTGATACCTTGTAGTGCTATTTGCTGCTTTTTATAAAAACACATCTTCCCAGTTTTTGTTAGTTAGATGTCTACAGTGTTTTAAGAAAGAATGCCAATGAAAAATTACATATAGCACAAAGGTAGTGAAGTAGTGTGCTTACTCTTGGACACAAATTGACTGAACTTAAACTGCCCAGATTCTGTAGCACATTACAATATCAGAAGTCTTCTAGTCATCCAGTATCTTTAAAAAGATTTAATAGGCTACTGCATATGGGGATTTTGGAGAAAACATCTGTGATGGGTAAAGAGTAATCATCCTATTTAAACTAAAATCAGCTACATGCATAGACTGTGCTATTTTTTTGAAAAGCTAATGCTATAGAGATGATAGAGAACTGCCTGATTTTCTGGTTCAAGTTTCATCAAAAGGTTGTAAAGCTAAATTCTAGTTGCAGAATCTTTGAATGACACAGGGAGCTGGTACTTAGCTAGGCATAGCACAGATTATCTAGAAGTAAAGGGATCATTTTTGTAAAATAAAGGGGAAGATTGCTATTAGGCAGAGAAATTGTATTATTTCTATTTCTACACTTTAAAAAGTACTGTGTTGTGTAGTGTTCGAACATTTCACTCAAAAATGCAGACCTTCTTCAAAAGTCATTGTAATTTGATGTGGGTTTTGGTGAGATTTTTTCTGTCATAAAGTACTCATTTCTGCCCTCTCATTAAAAAGATACAAGTTGTTTATCAGAGAGATGCATAAAACATCAGAACTGTAGCGAAAAAAATTATGGGGAAAATACTTTCTTGAATTTAGCTATTATAAGGAGTAGATAAAAGCAAATGATGTGTCAAAGACTTTTTTCAAGGAAGATACAATCTTTAGTAGACCAATTTTTCTTTGCGCTGTTCTGGATTGTTGGTTCACTATTGACTGAGAAGGAACATGTCTTCTCAGTGAATCACTCCTAGTTTCTATGACACCCCTAAGATCTGCACAGTACAGCTACAGCAAAAACAAGTCATATTTTCAAGGTCTGAATAGCTGTGATAATTAGGAAACAGGAGCTGCATTTGTATTCATTATGATGATAGGAAAGCTTTTCCATTTTAGTTGAAAACAAGAACAGAACACAGTAAATTCTCAACAACATAGCGAATCTGCACTTCTCTTGGTAACAGCACATAAGGGATCAGATCCTGTACATTAACTGATCTGCACAGATTGAGTGTCAAAAGCCTCAATGGAAAAGGTAGAATAAATTTTATCTGTCTGATACTCAGTAAAATAGAATTTTTCCTGTGAGAAAAACATGTTATAGTGGATTACTTTAATCCTCAGCATGTTGTTATTGTTTATGGACTGACATTGTTTATGGAATGCTGCGATAAAGATAATTATTTTCTTTCTACTATGAAACTAGAAACAAAAGGATTTTGTGTGATCTCTCTGTGCTTGGTCCATTTAGGAAGAATGTAGTGGGTTGACTCTGGCTGGATGCCAGGCACCCACTGAACCCTCTCTATCACTCCCCTCCACAACTGGGCAGGGGAGAGAAAATTTAACAAGAGATTCATAGGTGTAGTTTAGGACCAGGAGACATCAGTCACCAAATACTAACACAGGAAAAACGGACTTGGGGATATTAATTGAATTAATTACTAACAAAATTAGAGCAGGATAATGAAAAATAAAAGAAATCTTAAAAATCACCTTCCTCCTAACCCTCCTTCCTTCCCAGCTCTACCTCCTACTCCACAGCAGTGCAGGGAGATGGGGAATGGGGGTTATGGTCAGTTTATCACACGTTGTTCCTGCCCTTGCTCAGGGAGAGAAGTCCTTACCCTGCTGCAGCATGGGTTCCTCCTACAAGAAGCCATTCTCCACAAACTTCTCCAACGTGAGTCCATCCCACAGCCAACAGTTCTCCATGAACTGCTCGAATGTGGATCACTCTTCCACAGGGTGCAGTCCTTCAGGAACATGCTGCTCCAGCATGGGTCCTCCACAGGGTCACAGGTCCTAGCAGGAAACCTGCTCCAGCATGGACTACTCTGTCCATGGATCTGCAGGTCCCAGACAGGAGCCTGCTCCAGCATGGGCTTCTCTTGGGTTCAACAGCCTCATCTCAGGCATCCACCTGCTGCAGTGTGGGCTCCCCCACGGGCTGCAGGTGGTTCTCTGTATCCCCGTGGACCTCCACAGGCTGCAGGATCACAGCTGCCTCACCATGATGTTCATCATGGGCTGCACGGGAATCTCAGCTCCAGCACCTGGAGCACCTCCTCCCCTTCCTTCTTCACTGACCTTGGTGTCTGCAGGGCTGTTCCTCTCATTCTCTCTTCTCAGAGAGCAGTTACATCTGCACAAGACTTTTCTCCCTTCTTAAATATCTTATCACAGAGACCTTACTATGATTCCTGATGGATTCAGCCTTGGCCAGCAGCGGATCCATCCTGGAGCCAGCTGGCATTAGCTCTGCTGGACATGGGGAAAGCTTCTGGTAGCTCCTTACAGAAGCCACCCCTGTGTTTCCCAGCTACCAAAACCTGGCCACACAAAACCAAGACAAGGAAATTCAGACTTTCAGTGGGGAGATTCTTCCGAGACTAGGGTAAAATCTAAATTGACATTGTCAACATGGAGCAAAACTACTCCATCATGATGGAAAATGAGTCCCCAAAGTGTATTTCATATAAATAATAACTGAATATTGTGGAAAAAGATGAAATGAAATGATAAAGAACTAATTAAGATCTAGAGGTTTTGTACTGTTCGCATTTGGAAAAAAAAAAGTTAATTGCTTTTATTCTGAGGTTCATAACATTATCATTAATTTTCATGATAACTTTATTGCCTAGACATGACACATATTGAATAGAGCTGTCTGTTTGATAGAAAATGCATGGGCTACTAAGATGTCAACAAAAATGGCACTTTAGAAGTTTCAAAAGGATGAATAATTACTGTGTATTAAGTTTGATTTGAGCTGGGTGCAGAGGAGTTGGGGTTTTTTAATGGGATTATGATTCCTATCTATGTAATCAAAAAGTCCATGCAGACTGAAATGTTGTCCATTTTAATTTCAAGAGTTGTTCTTGGCCTAGAGTGGAGGGGCCACCACCTTCAGGTTATACTGGAACACAATATCTTTATCTTGTAATGTAGATGAAAGATATTGTAATGGGAAGGAGTGTGGAGCAGTGATTCTTTTACCATTTGCAGTGAAGAGGAACAGTGGTACTTGGGGACTTGTAGAGAGTCCTTGGTAACTCTGCATCACCTAGAAATCTGTGCTAGCAATGAAGACACCAGTATCCATTTTGTCTGATTTGTGCACAAAAAATATATGTTGCAGCATGTCAGTCTTATATTTGCTGTTTTCTGCATAGAAAATTTTGCAACAATGCTCCTAATGTGGTGAATTAGATACATAGTTTGCTAAGAATACAAAACCCCTTTTAAGCAATGCTTTCCTGTGGGCATAAATAAATACTTAGTAGAAGGTGTGTGGGTGTATTTTCTACCATTTGCTAGATTCTCATAATTTTTCTGTTATAAGTAATGAAATAGACCACTTAAGAATAGTGAGGGGTAGGTTTTGAGACTGAATACTTACAGTACAAAGTTTATTAAAAAAATTCTAGTTCTTCAGTCATATTGAATTTTACAGTGTAAATTAGAAAGATGTCATGGTTTGAATTGCATCAGTACCTGAAAACTGCTATTTTGGTATAACAGATCAGATTAATAGGTGTTCTATGCTGATGTCTATTTATTTTGCAGCTGATATTTACTTTTGCTTGGCTTTTCTTTGACCCATAGCTTAAAGTTTACTTGTCCTATGCTAAATATATTATGTTTATTTTACAATTTGATTATTGCCTTTAAAATAATTTTTGGTCCTCTGCTTCAGACATAGTATTAAAATACTATAACAAGTTTGTAAATATGCCCATCCACTTTTTTCCTGCCTTTTCCAAGCTGTTTGTAATTCTCATTAGCAGTAGTAAGAGAAGACATTTCTCTTGTTTAACTCTGAGATGGAATTCTGGAGATACTCTGAAGAGAAAATTGTTAGCCATGGACTTGATGTCCAAACAAAATAGACATCAGCCAAAAAGAAGAAGCAGTCTTCTTATGCAACTGCTTCCCAAGAAAGGAGAATTAGCAGATTATTATCTTTCCTCAGTTTGAGGTAAACCTGTAGTGCATGGGGAAGCAAACCCAGACCATTCTATGATTTTCTCAGTCTATGAAATTAACTCTGGTGTAATTCTGCTAATAAAAATTAATTTTTTTTAAAATATGTTCATGCCATTGCTTCCTTCATATTCCAGCAATTACTTTTGTGAAGCTGAGTCTGACCTGCCCCCCAGTGCTGGAGGTGACTGACAAACAGGGTTATGATTCTGCTTAGCTCCCCTTATCCTCACTAAGGTACAGAGCTGCTTATTCATGCTCAATAGACTGGCCCTACCAGAACCTGATCCTTCCTAACAATCTGAGCAGAGTTAGATGCTTGTCTGAACAGCATTCTTATGGCTCAGGTGTGGTAAATTATCATTTCACAAATCCATTCAAGAAATACATAGCTCCAAGAGTTCTGCTGGTTTTGTTCATGTCACTTTTAGATCATTTCTTCTGCCTGTGTAAATATGTGTATTAAATTTTCTCTATAAAAGAGACTGTAAGATGCAAAGTTTCTCTTTTCAACAGATCACCTTTTTCCCAAAGAAAAGAACTATGCACTTTATAATGGTATGTAACACAAAGAAGAATTAATGATCTTCAATATAAGTTAGATTTCTCTACCTTTTAAATAAGAAAATAAAAACTTTATACTTTTGTCTAAGGAACTCCATGCTATCATTCTGTTTTCTGGTTAGGAAATTGGTAATGGTCTTCCTCATAGACTATGACCTTTCTGAAGTCATCTTATGCATGCTAACCTTCTCCAAAAAGTGAAACTAGATATTTAATAGTGAATTTTCTTCTCAGTCTTTTAAAAAAATAGTTCATCTCATGTTTAATAAATCGGCAACATATTTCTTCAACAACATAAAAAAACAACTAAACTGAAAAATAGTCCATTGTAAAAGAGGGGAAGCTTCCAGCAATGTTAAAAAACAACCAACCAACCAGCCAAACAATCAGAACAAACCAAACCAAAATCCAAACTAAAACCCCTTGTAGATTTTGTAAAATTGCTGTTTGAGAGTTGCTATGAGATACCAATCCTGGGAAATGTTGAAACATGAAAGATAACCATACATTTAGTAATTTCTCTAAGGTATCATACAGAGTTCTTACTGAGAAATATGAATAATTTAATACTGTGCAGCATAGAACTCAATATTTTGGGTTTCTTTTTCAGATTCTTTCTCAAGTTTCCACATTAAATATTCTCAGTTTTAAACATATGTGTTCTACAAAGCTTTCAAGCCCTATGGAATTGGCCTAGAATTTAAAAGTCATTGCAGCTTCTCCACTCTCCCTTTGTGACCATCAATACATTTCTTCCATCAATGTTTCTGGCCAAGCTACATGCTGATGTACTGTCAATTTTTTGTTGGTGTTTTTTTTTTTTTTTTTTTTTGGGGGGTTTTTTTTTTTTTGGTTTTTTTTGGGTTTTTTTTTTTGTTTTGTTTTTTTTAAAACATTTACTTTCAGGGCCAAAAAACCATAACCAGGTTGAGATTTTTTGCATATAAAGGAGCCTATCTTAAATGTTCACTGCAGGGAGCAGGACAGAACTCTCTGGTCTTATGCTCTGGACTTTGAAGGGAGAACTCAACAGTGGCAGATGCTTGGATGAGTGATCTAGAAAAAAGTGGTCCCATGCTACACTCTTCATGTACACCAAATAACCATATTTACAAAATAGAAGTGTGACCAAAGAAGTTTGTTGTGATTAAATATTTGGTAGCACTTAGATTATTTATAACAGAAAAGTAATACCCATTTTAAACTTGTGATGCAATTATACTTTTCTCTGGTTTAGAGGAGAATTCAGAAAAGTTACTGAAATGTCAAAATGTAGACATAAGGGAGGCCTATGTTTGAAAGAACTCTTGCTTCTATATTTCTCCTGACTGGATCATGGTCAGTACATACCCAGTTTTTGCTGTTCCTCTGAGTTCTTACCTTATTTATTTGGCTTAATAACCGTAATTACGTTATTTCAATTTGACCCACAGAGTATGGAATGTTAAACATGCTTATTAAATGTATTAGAGTCAAGTGATTTACCATGGAAACTCAGGGTTTCCCGGTCTTCATGAAATATTCTTGGAACACATCTTACCAATAATGGAGTTCATTTTGCCATCTGCTTAATATCAATGAATTTTAGTGATTTCAATGATTTTAGTGAAAGCAAAGCAGCTGAGATGGGGTATGTGGTTTTTAAAGCATGACTTGAAAAAAATTTGAAAAATATACATTCTCTATCAAAGGCAGAAAGAACAACTGGTCAGGTCTGTACCTCAATCATGCTTCACACTGTTTCTTATCCCCTTCTTTAAGTTATCAATATCACATGACTGAATTTATAGAGGTTCTGACTGGAACTCTGCAAAGTCAGTAAGAGCTGGGGCAGTCAGCTTTCTAAAAATGACTGGCCTGATTTTTATACTTTAGAGGAATTTTCACTCAAGCAAAAAAAATTGTCACTGCCAGATGGTGATGGAAACATTACTACAGCAAGTGAATGTTAACAAAGATGCACTCAGCAAAGCAAATTGTTGCTATAGCAACAGGATGCTAAGCAGTTTCAGATAAATAAATAAATAAAATTAGACAGTATTCTTTAGATAGCACAATGGCCAAAACCCAAAAAATTTTGCATTATTTTTTCTTTTGGAAATATAGGTGTTTTTTCTACATTTTGCTTAAGACTTTGTTACAACACTTTCTTGCTGACTAGGTGCATTTCTTTCAACCTAAATACACTTCTCTTCTCTATTCATTTTTTATTCCAGAACAAATTCCGTTATTTAGTCCCTTTCCTCTCTGCATTCTTCCAACACATTTTTACAGCTAAACAGTCCATAGGATTTGCAAACACTCTTTAGGGTTTGGTAGCAGAATATGACAAGCAGAAAAATATTAGTGTTTAAGAGCTTTTCAGTGGTCTCAGCCAGTTACTGCCCTCCCACTGTCTAGTTACCACACAGAATTTCACAGAAATGTGACTACCTTAAAGGGTTTCAAATTTGGTGATTTGACCCACCAAAAAGAGGGCCCAATGAAACCTTGGAGGAGGGAAGAGTTTGCAGTGCACAGGAATGCTAAAGCAGGGATATTTCAAAAAAGTAAGTAGTAGTGATGTGTTTGTCAGACACATGGCCAACAATAACACCTTTAGTGCTGGAGGGGTGGGCTGTGGTAGTTGTGGTTTTTCTCAGACTCTTGTAAAAGTTGTTTAAGCCACACTGAAGTTTGCAGAACATTGACAAACCCCCAGTAGAGAAAGGTGAGGATACACATCTGCCTTTCCTAATCCTCATATACCACTTCTTTAAACAAAACCTTTAATCCACTAAATCAAGAACACAACAGGCTGAGGCTAATGTGGCAGGATTTTAGAGGTAAGAGATTTCTCATCTTTAGAAATTAGTGGAAATGGAGCTTCTCTTGGCTCGCTGGAGCCATTTCTTGGTGTGTTTGGAAAGTGTCCTGACAAAGGCATGAAAATGTAGAGATTTGGCATGGGGTGGTTTTTGAACTGGTTTGACAACTTGTTGGCTCATGTAGGAAGTGTGGCAATTCTGTTGCTGTTGGGACCAAATAATTTTCTGTTTAATGTGTTTTTCACCAGCCTGAACATATGGAATATTGATGTTGCTCCCATAGTTAGGCTCTCTTTCCTGCAGGATCACACTGTGTGTTGTATTGGCACCATCTGTCTCTATTTTAAATATTTAGATTAATGGTCTAACACTAATCCAATGTCTCAAACTATTAATTGCTCTAGATGTGTAGAGAAAGACAAAGAAAAAATTATTTCCTCCAGGAAAACTTGCTCTAATTTGATTTTTCACTTAAAATATTTTTTAGATCAGGGCCAAATACTCTGATGCAGTTGGAGCAAGCAAAGCATTCAGACGTGAATAATCCATGAATATACATAATAAATCATACTTAATTACATTTTGATGTCTGGATAGAGTCCAGTATGTTTTGTCAAGTCTCATAGGGAAACTGAACAGGCTATTTATGCATCATTTCATAAATTGTTTCACCACCAGGCCTCATTCTGGTCTTCAGGCATGTTTTAAAGTTGACATCACTTGTTAAGACTAGAACTACTTTAGAGGAAACACAAATTTCAATATAAAAGCACCAAAGAATAATCCAGTGAAGCTTCACTCACTATATCTGAAAATATTCCCTCTCTTCTTGGGGTTGTCTTTTCTTTCCATGTAATAAATTTAATCCATTAAGAACCTGTTGATATTTAATATGTTATAGTCGGTAATCTTAAACAGAACCTCTAACCTTCTTTATGGAAGTGCAGGTACATAATTTACTAAAAATTTTTCATCTGTGGAATATCAGCATCATATCTTGAGTGAATGTGGTAATTTGTTACCATCTGAGAATCATAATGCGTGGCTGTCCTGAAGAATTGATTTGTCATCTGTCTACAGTGTGCACCCACATACACACTTTTTAAAATATGTAACCAGTTCCTCAATGATATGCAAACCTATTCTAGTTTTTTTTCTTGCTCCTTTGCTTGCTTGGTCATTATTTGGGATGCAGCCTTCAAAAAATGTGACCTTTAATTACTTATTGCTTGTCTTCTTTGCAATAGTAAGTACCTCATTTTCTATGGTTGCATAAATAGGTGAAGTTAAAGATTTCAATTATATTTCCAGCTAGGGCAAGAGTAATATACAGAGGAAGCAAGATAATTAATTTTTTTAAAGAATAAAAGTCATTATATATATAAAGACATTGCTCCTTTTACTAAATTCATTAATATCATGTAGAAATGTGTGAGAATGTATTTGTCTTAGCCTAAAAATCAGACATTCTTTTCAGACACTAATTTGCATGAATGTTTGGTTATTACGACATGCATACTTAGTCTTGCTAAGATAATGCTTTGGATTAGTAAAAAAATATTCTTTTGTTGCACATATAGCTTTCTTCACTGCAAGAGACAACAAATTAATTCAGTTTTATTTGTCATGCAGACCTGTAATCCCAAACAAATTTAATAAGGTAAATCTGACTGAACCAGCATCAGGAGGGTTTTAGAAATGGATGCTGGAGCATGAAAATGGTATTTTTCTTTTTGATCATTGGCCATAAATCTGTGTTGGTATTAGGTAAATATTGTTGCTGACTCCAAACTGTGTGCAATCTTGAAAAAGATGTCTCCCCTGAAGTATTTAGACATCCATGTCATAAGTACAGCCATTTCTTGGGCCAATTACTTCCTTCAGTGGGCTTCTGGTCTACAAAAATATTTGGTTTCTTAACTGAGGCAGAGCAGTCCTTTTACCTCGAGGCTCTCCTCCCTTTGCAGTTGGTATTGGCAGAGCGTTGCTGAAAGCCTCAACTGTTTATGCCATTTTCCCACTGTCAGTATTTTTGTCCCCCTCATTAAATAAATTATTTCTAACACAGTTTGGTATCAAATTTCTGAACCTCGTCAGAGGGAGTTTCTTTAGTTGTGCTCTGATGGAAACTTCGGTGTTTTACACAATATAGGTGATTATACCACTTTGAATTAAAGTTGAAACTGGAAAAATGATGATTGGTAATATATAGATATATTTGGGGGCCCTATAAAGTATATGATCTGCCGGACACTTGCATCAATAAGACCCTTGATGGTAGCAAGGATGGTGGAAGAAGAAGAAAGGTGGGAAAGCAGACTTATCTCCTTTTTGTGGGGGGAACTTAGACTATTAAATAACATGGGTAGGTGCCATCAGAATAATTTGTACAGA
This sequence comes from Dicaeum eximium, assembly GCA_013396995.1. NCBI lineage: Eukaryota > Metazoa > Chordata > Aves > Passeriformes > Dicaeidae > Dicaeum > Dicaeum eximium. The sequence continues at coordinate 240,813 of VWZP01005847.1, forward strand.
TATTTTTAACTTCAGCAATAGATTTTAATTTGTGTTTTACCAGACAGTGTTCATGTAATTTGTTTGATAAATACCAACTGTTTAATTTCATGTGTATGGAAGAGTCAGTAAAACTTACTTTTGTGAAAGGAATATAGATCAGATAAATATCTATATTCATTCTGTTATATTCATTCTGTTTCTATTTAAAAAAAAAAAAAAGAAAAATATTTTTGTTAAATGATGAAATTTATATGACAGCTTGTGATTTTTTTTTATTTCACATGCTTTCGGTATTGCAAAAACAAGGCACTGCTTTGTTATTTTTGTAGTTCTGTTTTAACTGTAGCTGCTTAAATGTAACATTATCAAAGTCTTACTAAGTGGTAGAGGTTTAACCTAAAATATTTGTACATGAAAGTAGCACTCGCTTTCTCTCAAAATATGAAACATTAGGTGATAGTTTGACTGCCCTGAGTTGAAAGAAAAATTGTATTTGCCTCCTTGTGACATTGTTGGCTTTATTTTGTGTCATCAAGCTCATTATAGGTACTTATCCTTTCAAAATGTTAGAAAAGTGCATTCCCTGAAGAAAAGTGTCTTCTTGCAGTGTTCTAGGAGTGTTCTAGGAGCTGACTGCATCATCATCATCATGCTCCTGGTCCCTCACCCCCACCATGTGTTTAACAGAACACTTTGCTCCCTGTCTCGGGATCCTGGGGACCATCCTGGGCTTGGGCAGTGCTGCCAGTGCTGCTGAGAATGAGCAAAGGAGAATTGAGCAAACCACTTAGGCACACAGTGTGCAGTTTTGGCCTAGCTAGTAGATGACTTTGACCTACTGGAATCTGAGCTGACTAGCTTTGGTGTTTTGGCAGTGCAGGGATGCATGGGAGAATCAGCCTGATATCCCGGGTGTCAGCGCTGAGTCCCGCTGGGAGTCCCTCTGTTTGCCAAGCTGACTTTGTTTACGTTTGTATCCAATCCCTTTAAGTGTGGGGCCGGATCCAAACATTTAGGCATTTGGTAGTCCAGTGTCAAAGAGCCTACAGAACTTGGATTGGTTAAAAATTTTAATAACTTAGGGTTTGGACCTAATGTCTAGTGCTTCACAAAAGACAACAGACTTGTGGTAAATGAGTCAAATATTTCCATTTGTCTTCTCTGCATGAAGTTCTTCATTACAGCATATTTCTGCTTACATAGTTTCATTAAAGCAATGCAGTAATAGCTCAAGGTTGCAAATTGTTTGAAGTCTCATGTGTTCTAAAATCCCAGAGAATGTAACTACTGTTTTTTCTTTACTTCTTTCTTCATATTCTTGGAACGGTTTTTTCTTTATTTTTAAGAGTTTTACTCAAAGGTAGCCAAATATATTAGACTCCACTCTTATGCATGCACATGCCAGCATCTTCAGTTCTCTCACTCCAGTCTTCAGACAACCCAGCTGGCAATTTTCCTATCATTCATTCTAAAAAAGTGTCTTACATTGTTCCATATCTTAGACTGTAAAAATTATTATGAAGTCAAGATTCAAACCATATTCAAAACTTTTAAATAAAGACTCTATTCATTTTTTGCTGACCTTTAAAATTGCATGCTTAGTGAATTAAATAGAAAGAGTGCTTCACTATCAGAGGAACAGTTTGATGCCGAGTGTTCTTTAAAATCATCTCATTTACATCAGTGACTAAACCTAGGCTTTTTTCCTGCTCAATTCAATTAAGTGTTTTGAGCTTAAATAATATATTTAATGGAAAAGTCATAGTAGCTGTCTTTCAAAATGCCTTTCATATTTGGAAAATAAAAGTAATACCAAAAATATTCTAGTTTCAAATATTAAAACCATATTTAGTGATTTAAAAAAGAAAATACTAACATTTAAACTTCAAATAATTCTCAGTGTGTGGTGTATTTTGTTATATCAGAAACCTATTTGAAAACAAGTATAGAAATTCTCTGCAGTCTCATTTACTTAATAAAAGCAGAGCTACTTTAGAATATCAGGTCTCCTGCAAAATTATCAAGCTTGGTAATTTGATAATCATAGAGGAAAATGTCTGAACTAGTATCTTCATTTCTATTGCTGTACAGTTTTACCTCAGATCATTCTCTAATTAGGTGCACTGGGCAGAAGATTTGACTTTCCATCAGTTTGGTTATATGACTTTTGAATTTTGGTAATTATCTTCAAACGTCTGTATGCATGCGCATATAGTATGTATTTTACAGTGAAAAGCTTCAATTGTTCTCTAAATAATGGTGTTTATATACCAGATATAAAACTCCTTTCAGTTTGAGATGTACTGTTCTTTGATTTGAAATGTCAGTGAGGATGTTTTCATTGTGCCTTTTAAAGATATTTCACTTTAAAAGTATCTGCATTTAGCCTGTCCCAAGGTTTTATTTTTGCGTATAGTGCCCTCACCTGTAACTTAGGGCCAACTGCAGAACTTTAGTAGTAAAAATAGCTATTTTTTCTTTGAATCATAGCTTGTCTTGTTTTGACAGTCAGAAACAGCTAATGTGCTCCAACTGACTTGTAGTAGTTTGCAATATTACTCTTGAAATATTACTGTGGGTTTTAGTGTACCCTAAACACAGTTTACGTTTATGTCAAACCTCAGTTGTGTATTTTACTCTAGAATGGAACTTGCAAACCCTAGTGAAGCCATTCATTCATATTTTAATTTCATACTGTCCTTAATTTAATCTTTTTATCAAGTTGTGGGATACAACAGATCAAAATAGAAATCAACTAGGATAGAAGAAAAAAAAATCAGTGTAGCTGTGTTTTTGTTCTTTCTTTATTTTTCCTTTTCTCACTTCTATCACCTTCCCAAGTAAAATCTCTCTTTAGAGTTCCCAAGAATGATAAGCATGCCTTTCAATAACAAACTTCATTTAGGCAACATTTCAGAAACAAAGAAAATTAAGAAGGATAACCAATTTAGTCTGAATCCTTTAATCTGGATTTTTTAAAAATGTAAACTGATATGGAACAATTCTAATAGTGATAATTTATATCTGAGCACAGACTTAAGTGGATAGGCCTGTAGGATGTAAAGCAGGTACAGTTTTCTCATTCTCAGGTCGTGTCAGTTTGGTACACAGATGCAAGGTGACAGGTGACAGGCTACAGATTTTTTACTAATCCCAGATCTGGGTTGCAACAGCTTTTCTTTGACAGAGGAATTTGAATCTGGCAGGATCTTGCAGTACTGGGTTTCCAGGATTCGTTTTTGGGAGGGAACTTTTCTCTCTACAGAGATTTTCCAGGGTATGGGTCTTCAGCACCCATGTTGCCAATCAGGCTACAGAAGCAACTGGGGGCACAGCTGTGGAATGCCAGGTGAAAATAAAAAAAGTTTTGCATTGTTCTTTTTTAAGTGGAAAATTTGTCATACAAAAATTCAATATTTTGGTCTGAGAAATGGTGTAAGGTGAGAAGTGGTGTAATGAGGACTGAGCCTACAGATCAATCACTGGAATTTAAAAAATTCAGATTTCTGCAATATTTGCAGGGAGATTTCTTTGAGTTTTCCAGTCAGGATCTGGCTGTAATTTAGGGATGCTCTTGACTGACTCTTTCTCTGAAGCTGAAACCTACATCCTGTAAATCGAAGATTGCTCCCTTTCATGCCTGCACATTCCCTTTCCCTCCTTTTCTTCTGTACAAAATCACCCTTCCATTCGTTTTGTTCATATTAACCTTAATATTTCGCTTACAAATTTCTGCCCTGTCAACAGTGGAGTGTATAAGCTCTTCTTGTGCCTGATTAGACAATAGAATGTTGTGATTAAGGACAAATATCTGATTTTTACCCAGATACATTTCAGGGAGGCATTTCATGGATGTGGGAGAATGGATATGTGGATTATTATATGCATTGCTTCCTGTCTGCTTTATATATGTGTATGAATATTTATGCTTGGTTACTTTTCTCATCTAATGTCTCTGTGTCTTGGGCCAGGACCCCACTGTGCTGAGGCTGTTCCAAACAGTCTTTCCATGTCTGAAAGCCAAAATTAATGGGATGTGTGGGATCACAGCCAATCTAAATTTAGTTTTCACCGTATGTATTACACTGCCACATATAATAATTTAAATTACACCTCCCCCCCGCCTTTTTTTTTTTTTTTCTATTTGTAATTTTGTTCTGCTTCCCAGTTATCAAGCATTAAAATTATGGTACAATATCTGGACAATGAAAAGTGAGGACATATTTTTTTAAAGACAGCTTTTTAAATAAATACTGATTTTGTGATTTCTTTGCTGAACTTAGGTTGTTCAAAAGGTTGTTTCTTTGCATCTTTCTTATGAACTAATTTACATAGGCAACTATTCCATTAAATATTAGTTGTTATGGCTATCTTCCTCAATGCTCATTATTTTAATTTTCAAAACTGAGGTTATTTAGGTTAACTGACGTTATTATAAAAAATTTTCAAAAATGCAGTTATTTTAGCAATTATGTATAAGCTCCTGACTACTAGTTTATGAATTATTTATTTATCACTGGGAATTTGTATGGCTACAGCAAATGAAAAAGGGCTCAGTGATTTTTACTGTCCTGTAGCATGACTGACAGTATTAACCTTGGGCAAGAATTTTGGGTTGGCCTTCCAAATTGGAGATTATCAGCCTTTGCAAGTGTTGGTGGGTAGATTGTCACCCTAAAAACATTGCATCAGGAAAAGCCTTGGCATTGCATCATTGAAAGCCTTGGCCTGGGTCGACAGGCTCAAAACTGGGGTGATAAACACATGGCCAGTTGCTAGGAAAGTGAGCTTCTTGTTTATGTGATAGAAGAATTGAGGAGTTTCTTTGGAAACTTCCTTTAAATTGCTTTAGAAATTATTGACCACAGCAAGCTGAGTATGATTTCTGTCCAAAAGACATTTTTAAAAATGAAATTCATTTACAAGCATCCAATTTAAGAGCAAGATACTTTTTTATAGCTAAACACACACACAAAAAATCATATTCCTTTGAAATTAAATGCGCAAAAACAGTGGATTTTGTATGCCCATAAGTTCTACAATGTGTCATTGACTGGAACAGCCAATGTTGATATTTTTTGAGGTGCAGCAAATTTTGTTTCTTCTTTTAATAATCATTCTTACAGCTAACCTACAGATAACCTCCTGTTGAATATTTCTTTAAGGGCGTGACTTCTCCTGTAGGGTAACCCTTTAAGGGCATGACTCCTTCTGTGACAAGTCTCTAACAAATAACAGCTTTATTTTAAAAAAGTCAAGAAACACTAAAAATCTGATTCTGGAAATATTTGAGAAACTTCTATTTGTTTTTCCTTTTCAAAAATAAACTTCTTCATTTTGATAAATCAAAATTAGTATGGTGTTAAGATTTCAACCTTCCATTAATATAAGTTTTAAGTAAATTTTTTTTTTAAATCTGAAGCAATTTATTTCATGCTTTTAGAGAAGGTCTAGTAAAGGATGCTGACATGGAAAGCACATCAGACATAATACCTGCATTCACAGTTCTTTTGTTGTATCAAAGTAATGCATTTTAGCAAAACACTGCACAGAACACTCAAGGTGCCCTCACCAGTGCCCAGTACAGGGGCAGAATGACCTCTCTGCTCCTGCTGGCCACACCATTCCTGATCCAGGCCAGAATGCCCTAGGCCTTCTTGGCCACCAGGGCACACTGCTGGCTCATGTTCAGCCGGCTGTCACCAGCACCCCCAGGTCCCTTTGTGCCTGGCACTGTCCAGCCACACCGTCCCCAGCCTATAACGCTGCAGGGGGTTATTGTGGCCAAAATGCAGGACTCAGCACTTGGACTTATTAAACTCCATCCTATTGAACTCTGCCCATCCATCCAACTGCTCCAAGTCCCTCTGCAGACCCCTCCTACCTTCCAACAGATTGACACACACTCCCAGCTTAGTGTCGTCTGTAAATTTACTGATGAAACACTCAATTCCCTCATCCATGTAATCAATAAAGATATTGAGAAAATATTGAACAGAACTGGTGATTTTGCTTTTTTCTATCTATTTATTTTACATAAATGGGAAACTATTTCCTTCATGGTTTTTAGTAACTGTTTTTGTGTCTCCTTCCTTCCTTAGGATTCCCCCATTACCTTCTCTTTTTGCCTTACTTTTATTTATATTACTTAAGACAAATTCAGTATTACTACTTCATACCAGGCTGGCATGTGGGGCCCAGGCATTCAAAATCACACTTTTTTTGAGGTGATGACACAAATTTTCTCATCACTGAAGCTTTTTCTTATAAAGGACTGTTATTTCAGCATATGTAAGTTTTGGACACAAATTTCTAATGGTTTTCATTAAACTAACCATGTAATGGGCCCTGATCTACCACAACAGAAAAGCAGAAACCATGTATAATGCAGAATTTTATTATCCTTTTCTCATATTTTCTATTGCACAAATAAATTTTCAAGCTGAAATAGCAAGCAGCTCTTCCCCAACTGCCTCAACAGAGATAAACATTTTTAAACACATTCAAAATAAATTTGGAGTACTGTAATTGGCAGCTATTTTGAATCTGATCTATCAAAATCATTGACATTTTTCCATTGATTCCATGAAAAGTCACTTCATTAGTACTATCAATGTAATAAAAATAAGCACTTGTTATGAAGTGGGCTCATATGAAAGAGGATTTCAACATTATAACAAATAGAAATATGCAGTTTCTGTGTCTTACACAACCTACTCATTGAATCTGCGTGTTTGAAATAATTGGGGAAACAGGTCAGTGAACAATTTAAGACAAACATAGAATTGTAAAGGTTGGAAAAGATCTCCAATCTTTGAGTTCAGTCTCTGACTGAACCCCACCACATCAACTACACCACAGAACTGAGGAACATGTCCAGTTCTTTCTTGAATAATTCCATACTTGATAATGCCTCCATCACTTCCCTGGGCAGGCCATTGTAATGCTTCCTTTCAGTGAAGAAATTCTTCCTGATGTCCAACCTGAACCTCTTGTGGCACAGCTTGGGGCCATTTCTTCTTGTCCCGTCACTTGTGGCTTCAGAGAAGATGCCAAACCCCACCTTGCTACATTTCCTATAAATTATCTGAATTCATAAGTAGGTTACTAAAGCCAGTCATTTGTTACACGGGGAAAGCCAAGATAGGACCACAGAACCACAGATCTTTGCAGGACTTGTCCCATGGAATGACAGTTGTTGTGTCAAGTATCAGAGGTCAAACCTTAAAAACCCTGCACCACAGAAGTCATGACTGAGACTTGGGCCAAATTGCTCTATATTTTCTCAGAAAGCTGAGATCACATACAGGTTAAATCAAAATAATCTGCTTTAACATTTAATCTATAGCTTTGTTTTCTAAAGGTAATTTAGCTGATCTAGTAATCACAATGCTGAACTATAGAAGAACATTTTTGAACATAATACAGTAGTCTGAAAATTCCATGAGTCCACAGCATCTCCTTTCTCTCAATATAGAAAGTTTTTAAATCATTGTATGTCTCTGGCATTGACTTTGAAATAGCCCAACTATTTGCATGAGATACTGTCCCTTTACAAAAAACCTCAGGAACATTCATTAAAGTAGCTTTCCATTGATTCAAAAAATGCAACTCAATTATTTTAAATGTTTATAAAGTCCTTGTGATAGAATATTACAGTCATAGACTTCCAGTAGCAGCAACATTTCCACTAACAGTTGCCAGACTAACATGCAAACTCCAGAAGTTCGGGCATGCAAGGCAACCACCTGTTACAGAGCACTAGACATTTTAAGAAAATATACCAAGCTTTTATAAAGCCAATAATCTGGGAGGACTTAGGTTCTTTGTGGTCTCACATTCCTCTTCTCTGCCCTCCAGCACTGTGACTACGTGGCCAGCAGGATCAGCATGAATATCCAGCAGATTAACCTGCTAAAACGAATGCCATTTTTTCTATGGATGTGTGAGCTGCTCTTACTCCCCCTAAAGCTCTTGGTCACTGGAAGAGGGAATCAACGCTCAACTAAGGGAGCTGGAGACTAGTGGATAAATCAATGTAAAATGAAACTGCATTTTGTTCAGGAATATCTGTGATATCTATGAATATCTATCTAAACAGACACAAAGCAAATGCAAAGAGAAATGTGCTCTTGGCTGAGACCTTTCATCTCCACAGAATGACCATATTTTCTGTGACCAGTAAATTGCATTTCTATACCTCTAATCACTTTCAAAACAAGAGATAGATCCATATTCTTGTCTCTTTGTTGCTGAGCTCTACTTATTGCCCCTTTCAGAATGTCAAAGCTGAGGATAAATTTCATAAGAGGGGAGAAGTTGTCTGAACATATTCAGAGTCTTGGAGGGAACATTCACTGACTAACCATTGACATTTCTTTTGTGCATCTTGCTGGCCTCGACATGACAATTAATTTTGCTTCTACTGCACCATTATATGCAAGAAGTGAGGAATGGCTAGAAGTTCCCAAATTGCTTGTCAACCTTTTAATTTGTAGCTCTTGGGTTTGTTAATCGTTGAGACACCTGCTGTGAATCTTTCTCATTAGAATGGCTTCTAACACAGGCATTTGGCAGTATTCTTTGAATTTACACCTTTTGATTTTAAGTTATGTCAGAAAAAAAAAAAGGATTTGCTGGTTTTCTGCTAACTAGAATATAATCCTTTTGTATGCTAACATATTAAAGTCTGCATTCAGATAAAATTTTGTTTGAACCAGAGAAACATGATCTTTCCACAGCAACAGGGGAATAATGTCAAAAGACAATTCTTTCTGCATCCAAAAATATTGTAGATATTTATGTTATGTTATTCAAAATAGTTGCTGATATTGCTAACACTTTATAGGCAGCATGGACACTTGAGATTTTCACAAATGACCAGCAAATGAGATCCCTTTATTTTTGCGTATCTAATTTAAAATTAGTTTTAAAGGTACTCCTTTACAACACAAGGTAAAGGTACTCCAATTACAACTCCACCTGTAATAAGTTCCAGACTTGTCACCCCTGAGCATTAGCTCCTTTCAAGCCATTTTTCTTTTAATGCTTGTTTGTTTGACTAAAATGAAAATACTCAAATTTTTCATGCAACTTTTAAACATGAAATTTTACTGGCATTCCAGTGCAAAGACAGTATCCCTGTCAAGCAAAAAAAAATTTTGTGAATAAAATTTGTTTCATCTGTAGTTCCTTGTCTGTATTAACAAAATGAAATTTTAGTTTTCTTCAATAGTGCTATAAACTACTCTGGAATTGTTTGTATTTGTTCACTTGGTATTTACAGCCAGAGCCTTTTCTGGAGGTTGGGCTCAGAACTTTCTTTTTTACTTTAAACATTAGATTTATTTCTTGCTCCTGCCATGGTGCATAGCCAGCACAGAATAAAATTGTGCTCATTTTTTGAAATAGCCTCTGCAGTTATAGATTTACTTGCTTTATAGATAGAGATATATAGATGTCAGTATAGATAAAGAGATCTTAGCTACACATCTTTTGCAAACAGGAGGGGTTTGGGAATGGCAGGTTACAAACCAGGTGATGAGAAGGGACAATCTCTTCCTTCAGTTCAGGCTGTAGCCCTGTGCAGCAAATACCTTCTAAGAGAAGGGAGCAGCAGGTAAGTTGGTAGCCTTGTAACAAAAGAAAGAGAGGTTTCTTGTCTTTCATTTCCTATTGGTAGTGCAGTTCTTTACCCTGCTCAGTGAGTGCTTGGTCTAAAAATCTCTTAGAGGATGGGTGAATAGTTTACCGGATTTAGAACTCTGAAGGGAAAGGCAAAGATTGTGGGTGGAGGGAAAAAGCAAGAGAGGGCAAAAAATAGAGGCAGAAGGTAGTAAAACAGAAAACATTCAATAATTTCTGCCACTGCTAAGTACAGGAAGAATGTCTGATGGCATGTGATTCACGAACATTAATAACTCAGGTGATTAATAAAGTATTACTGAATTAACCAAGAGCATCCTCAGAGGTTGTTTATCATTCTTACGTCTCAGGATAGTAAAAAAATAAAATAAAAATAAATTGTTAATATTGTCCCTTAATCCCTGAGATCTTCTTAGAATGACTCTAGCATGTCCAGATGTTCTCCTGAAAATGACTCTTGCAAGATTTGAATGCAATTGTTTCCATGGGAAACTATTTACCTAAAATAGATGCAGCTAATGAATTTTCATTTCTCTCTGCACTTTTCATTTGAATATCTTCCTACGGTCTCTACAGAAAGTTGTGACATTTGTGACCATATAAACGCAAAGACAAATCGACTGTGCTAAACACATCAATATTCCCTCTCCTGTTTTGTACCAGCTTGATGGTCTTAAAGGTCTTTTCCAACCCAAGCAGTTCTATGATTCAACACACAAATGGCATTATGCCAACTGCACCTTGACACAGCATGAGTGCTCCTAGGCAAAGCAGCTTCCCCCTGCTTCATGTCTTCTCTGATTCTGGTCTGAACCTGGCCTTCAGCAGAGAAAGAACAGCTTCTGCAGTATCTCTCTCACACCTGGGGAGAGAGAGATGGAGCTCCAGAAAAGAAGAGAAAGGATAGTTAGCAAAATACAGGATTGAAAGAGTGAGGATAACCTATCTGCAGGTTGGACAAAGTAGGCTTGTAAAATCTTGACCTGAACTATGAAAAAAGGCCGGCTATTGAACCTAAATTGAGATCAGAGAGCTTCTTGTAAGAAGCTGGAGGCAAAAAAAGTTCCTGTTGTACCAAATCTGTTGAATGCTTCTCTCCCTTTTCAAATAATTCTTAGAAGCACAGATTTATTTGTAATCAGCAGAGGGCGGTGAGATTCTTCCAAAGTCTGAGTGAGTGTTTGTCTCCTTTGGACAAGTTGATCCATGTAGAGGGAGCCTAAATTTCAAACTTCTAGTGATGAAGTTTAGGTGACCTCAGTTTAGTTCTTTGCATCTTCTGTTATTATAAATCTATATCAACAACAAATCTGAATCCTCAAAGAGCTCTTAATGCTTGTATGTATTATATACAAATTCCTGTATGATCTCCCACTCCAGATTCCCACAGTGTTTTCTTAGCAATGTTTCTTTGATTACCTGAATATTTATTAAGGGGTCATAATAAACATGAGGGTTTTTCCAAAAAATTGAGTAATATTAGCATTGTTTGGAGCTTGAGTTGAATCAGTATTATACAAAGAATAAAGGAATTATCTTTGATTTCGTAGTGAGGAAACTGTAGTACATAATAATGTGTTTGGGGTGAGCTTAAGCACTGTTGTTGCTCTGTGTGTCACCTGCTGGTTAGAGAGCAGGCAAAGAGGAATAGGGCAGCATTCCTCTCATTCTAATGTTCAACTTCTGAATGAGATTGTATACATTTGAAAATTGAGTGTCCACAGATCTTGGAAAAATAGAGGGGCTTTTTTTGCTTGCACTTCTGTGTTCATCTGGAGCAGAGCAACCCAGAGCAGGGCAGTATCTCTGGACTGCCTTTAAATTAAAATGAAGTTAAAATTCATTTTCTCAAGGCAATGCCAATATGTGCTGATGGTTAGAATGAGTAAACTTGTGTATTGTGTCTTAGCTAAATAAGGTATTGTGTTTAATTTTATGGCAGAACTGCATTAAGAGTATTTTTTAATAGCTGACAGTTCAATGAACAAAATTAGCATTAAGCTCATACAAAAGGCCAATGGATTATATAATATTTTAATGTAAGAAGCTTTAAAATGGAAATATTCTTTCAAACTCAGTGTGTGTGACAATGGCTGATGCTCTTCTTTTTTTTCTGAATATGTATTGGAACTTGGGAGAGCTTTACAACATAGAGCATCTCAGATTTTCATCTAATGCTTTCATTTCACTTCCTCACTTCCAGCCCAGAAGCCCATCATTTACAAGTATCTTGCCACTTTTCTGCAGAGAAATAGTGGAGAGATAGCCAGCTCTTGTCACAGAGGATAGATGTCACACAACTATTAATTTCTGCTAGCTAGATAATAAATATGCAGTCACTTTCCTCTCAGCTATAAAGTCACTATGGGAGCCCCTGTGTGCAAAAAAATACATGTACATCAGATTTAATGGTTAATATGTTAGAATGTTGATTAAGTATAGTCAGAAGATAAAGAAGATCTGTCTTGGGATGTGTTCAGGCATCAATGAATAACCAGGAGAAATTATCAGAGCTACAATACAAAATATTAAAGTTCTAGCATATATAACTGAATGCATGAAAGGAGGTAATCCCTGATAATTTATATTGTCATTGTGCCTCACATTATAACTGTTTTACATAATCTTTTAATTAGAACCATTGCTGGCTTTTGTGAGAAAATTTAAATGGCCTAAAGATTTGTGATGGGAATGAGCACTATAAGCAGGACGAAAAGGAAATCCAGGATATTTCAGTTTATGCTGGAATTTCAAAGAGCCACTTATTAACTACAGAAAACTGACAACCTTTTTAAATAACTTTGAAAATTTATTTTCTAAAAAGCTTATCTCAAACTTTTTTTTTTGTTGGTATAAGCCCCTATAGGAACTTAAATACTTCATTGTGTTTAACGCATCAGAGGTACATTTCAGAGAGGCAGAATTAGGCTTAGGAATTTAAATCTAAAAGCTACTTTTAAGACCAGTGGAAGAGGAATGGGGTCTTGCATTCAGAAGCTTAGAATCTGTGTTGGAAAAATGCCTGTACATGCGGGATGCTGAATAGCACTGTTAACTGAAACCCTGTGACAATTCTTGCTAAGATAACTGTCTTATGAATGGGCTTTTCCCAGAAAATCCACTAGTCTGCCTTAATTTTTGTATGAGAACAAAAGGTCCTAGTTTTTGTTTGGAGAGAATCAAGCTTTTCCATGAATGATCAGTCTATCTTTCCTTAGACATTACACTATTCCTTCTTATTTATTTTCAAAGTTGTTAGTGATGACTGAAATTATTGAAACTTTTGCTCAAACTTTGCTATATATGATAAGTTATGATATAGATTTCCATTTCAGTAAGATCAGATTTGTTGATTGGTAACAGTATGATACTCTTACTTTGAATTATTTTTTCTTTTTTTTTAATAAATACGTATGAATTTTCTGGCAATTTTTTCATGTACTATTATTTTCATAGAGAAAAAAATGGCCAATTTAGTTTTCAGTCTGCAAAAGAGGTTTGTTCTTTCAGTTCAAAAAGGCTTTTCGGTAGCTTCACTTGTTTTCTTGAATACTTCGAATAAAGAAAATAGTCTTTATTTAGTAATGATAGATTTGAAATTTGCTTAGATCACTAAATTGGTCACAGATTTCTTTGAACAACATCTTTATATTATTTTCTAGTCTCTCCCTCATTTGTGTGTTTTCACACGTGTTAGTATACGTATGTAAAACCTTAATTCCTTTCTCCTAGTAAAAAAATTCTGAGGACTTTTAAAGACACATCTTCTTATAGATTTACTCCTGACAAGCTATCTGAAGTTTTGTTTTCTAGACTTCGGTCTTACATTTCACCTTTGGCAGTGGGAAAATTGTGTGTCACTGTGAGTTTAATTTCCTGTATAAATCTATGCCTTTCTAAAGCATAATTATTGAGTAAATATTTTTAAGTTAAACTGTAAGAAATTATGTCTTTAGAGAAACCTTTTGAGTCTGAAAGCTAAATTGCTTAAGCTTTGTCAGGCAACTGCTGATATTCATATTTGAGCCTGTGTAGACCATTGATAGATTAACTTCTTGTAGAGGAAAAGTTTGAATGTTATGGTCCATAAATCAAGGGCATCAGAAAATAGTATTTTGAAAATATACTGGAAGTGGTAAAGATTATCTGTGCTTCAGAAAATCCCATGTCTTGTGAAGCATGTAAGAAGCAGTCAAGGTTTAAATTGCCCAGGTTTAAACAGCTCCACATGTTTAAATGTACTGACTTATAAACAACTTCAGAAATAAATTGTGCTCAGGCACCTTATCAGATAAAATATTTTTAATCCTTTTTTTTGCATACATTTTCAGTTAAAAGATCCTGTTGTAAAATAAAGTGTTTTTCTGTCTTGGGAAAAAGAAAACCATTAGATTTAGAAATGCCTATATGCTGTTCAGATCCAGGTCTGCTGCTGTTGGTATTTTTTTTTTTAATTAGAATTTTAAAATTTTAAAAATTGATTCAATGTAAAGTTGATCTGCCTTTATCCAAGGTTTTAGCAGTTAATTTAAAAATTGTGAGTGGCATCAAAGCACTATTATTTTGCATGATGCAATAGCAAACAAAATCACCAAAAACTTACTTATATCAGTGGTACTTGGAGAGTGGTATAGTACCCTATTCTACATGTGTAAAAAGTGGCAACTTTAAGCTTTCCTCTTTTCTTCACAATAAATTATGATATGTGCGTTTGTCTTAGAGCTTTAAGGCCCAGAAAGATTTGCTTTGTCTCTAGGTAGAGAATATTAGCAAAGGAGCTAAGTTTCACAGCAATCTGGCTGCCAGATTGTTCTGTTTCTAATGACTTCTGTTCTTCCTTGTCAGTCTAGCATAGCCAGAACCTCTCACTTATTATTTACAGAGCACAGTTTGGATTGCATCAAAGAGAGCTTCCACTCATCAAGCTGTTTCCTGGTATTAATTTAGCTCTTCCTCCCTACATCTGTAGCTAAATCAAGTTTCCATAGAGTTTAAACTAAGTCTGGAAATAAGTAAAAAAAGCCCTGAGACTCAGGGTGATAAATTTTAATTTGTCTCTGTAAATACAAGACCTACCTGAATACCGAAGGGCAATGCAAGGGTTGCTTACAGATTTTTGGTAATAAATGTGTCCAGGGGATTGAGTTTGAAGAGAAACCTTGTCCACCAGTAGCAGGTTCAGTTCTAAGGTGGATGGCTTGGGAAAAGTGGGGTTTGGGAAAGGACAGTGTTCTGCTCACTGGTGTCGAAGGCTGAGCAGGTTGAGGAGCTGATGAGACTGGAAGGAAGTCTCTGAGTCTAGTGCAAGTATTCTTGTTCTTGTTCGTGCACTGACTGATGGCTTCTAAGTCACTTTTATACATAAAGTAGAAGACTGAAAAAGTCTTTTACCAAGTGGATACTCGAGGTTCTCAGAGATTGGAATGCAGCCTGCTAAAAGCTGGATCTCGCACCAGTATGCCTGAAGTTCCCAGCTTTCTGGGAGGCAATGTCACAGTAGTCTTAGGCAGATCTAAAATGATCCTACTGATGCCTTGAGAGCCTACCTAGAAGAGAGACTAGACAGAGTTAAAGGACTAAAGTAAGTATTTATTAAAAGGCCATTAAAGGATACACCTTGGGCAGTACAAGAGCCTGGCCGTGGCTCCACCTAAGATGGATGATGGATCACAAGTTTTCATACTTTTGTAAGTTTTGGTCCATTTACATATTGGGTCAATTGTCCAATTACAGCTTCAGGTTAGGAAGGCCCATCCTCCCAGATTGCACTCCTCAGTTTGCTGTTGTTTATACTTTTTGGGCCTGAAGCTGCAATGGTGTCCTTGGTTCTTGGGCTGGAAAAGGTTTCCTCTAACAAAACTGTGAAGAAAACTTGCTAATGCTTTATATGAAGTTCCGAGTTATACACTAATGCAGTACAGAATCTGGAAAATATGAAAGCTAAAACTTGAAGCATCACTACCACTGCATACAACTGACTTTTCATACAACAAAAAGCACAGTTCTGATAGACTCTGTGGATGTCCTGTGTACACCTGTTGGGACCTGTTTATGAGGTTCCAGCTGCATTAGGCAGAAAATGAGCTAATTATGCTATTAAGATACTGGATATTCTTACATGAGAACTGTATTTATTTAAGTGTTAGGCTGATAGGCATTTTAGGAGGAGCCTAATGAATCATTTGAATACTGAGATAAGTAGGTGATTGCTGTAAATTTTGTAATAGTGCCTAAGATAATATTATATGTGATTAAACCTGTGCATGGCTTTTTTTAAATGCTTAGGCTTATTTTCTATTTTCTATTTTCTATGTTCTGTTTTTAAAATGATTTTTTACTGTCTTCCAACTAGCTAGGCTGATTCCTACTAAACCTTCTGCAACTCTTTGTGTTGGTCTTATAGCTATCTATTCTTTCATCCTAACCAAAAACCTACTCTTCAGCTTAACATCAAAGTCCCTCTAAAAATGTGAATGGGTAAAACATATCCTTTGCAAGTCTTGAACAATTGTATTGTTCAACAAATGGTACAGGATACTGAAGCAGATATTCTCCTTAGAATTTTTTAGCTTGCTTATCTCATTGTTTGCAAGAATTTTATAGAAAAATGCAAACTTGTAGAGTTTCATTCTGATAAACATCACACTATGAAAAATACAAGCAAAGAATTGTTTATTTTTTTACATCAGAACATCTTCTACAACTTGAAATTTTTACGATTAAGGAAAAAAACCAACCCCATGTGAATAAGTCTATATTTATTTTTCCTAAAGTTACTCAAAAAAATTTTTTTAAAGGGGCAGTATGCTATTACGCAGATGTTAAGAAGTATTCCTACCACACAATTTTTACTCAGCTTGTGTCTGGTACAAATAACCCCTTTTTTTTTTCTTTTTTTTTTTTTTTTTGGTTTCTTTAATTGCTTGCAGTACAAGGAATAAAAGAAAAATATGCCAGTATGTGTTGCAAGATATTCCTCAGTCAATATATCTGTGAATAACTAGACAAACAGTGTCCACTGCTGGCAAATCAGATAATTGCACTGCACATTAGAAAGATATGATGTTGAAAGGTTTTGATGAGTTAAGTCTTAATTGTCAGATATTTTGTATTGACTTTGTAAGACTGGGTTGTAAAATCAGGTCACTATATTAGAAACATTCGTGCTATTACCACTACTAATAAATGTTATGGTATTTTAGCTAAAAGCCAGGAATATCACCACAGTAACATGAGCAGGTACTTCAATTTTTTCAGGAGTTGAAAATAATTCTATTTTTCAGGAGTTGAAAAGATTATATAAGTAACAAGATGGGCAAGCAGAAGTTCTTAAATTCCTTTTTTTCCCCTTAGGTCAAAGCATTCATTACTGATTTTGTTCGGTTTTTTTAAATACGTGAAGAAATATAGAAGAAATCAATGTTTCTGTTTTGGAAAAAGTAAAATGGAAATGCTGATACAGCAAGTATCATTGCTGTTGATGAAGCCAGAGCTGAATTAAACTGATTGTCAAAGAGGAAAGAGAAGCCTGATTTCTAAAAAGTTTCCTCCTGGCTTTTTTTTGTTTTGTTTTGTTTTGTTTGTAATAGATAATTTTTGTTTTCATCTTTTACTTAACAATAGTGTGTCAATGTAAAGAAAATCTTTCAGTCAAAGAAAATAATATAGAGTGAAAGAAACATTGAGGGGAAGAAAGGAAAAATCTGTTCCTATGCTAATATAAGCTATATTAGCTTGTCACATACTTCTGAAAATCTAGATTAACTACAAAATGCTAGCCATACTTTTTTTTTCAGAGATTTATATCTGTAATCAATTTAGTGCATTCAATGAAAGAATTAGACAATGCACTGAATTTTCTGTTTGTTTTGAAAGGGGAACACAGTATGGGGCTTTTTTTCAGAGAATATTGGTTGTGTCTGAACCCCAAAGGAAGAGACATGTCTATGTGATTAGATTTGAGAAGGGATCAGGGCTTACCCTTTGGATGAACATGGCATTAGCTAGAATTGTTCTATATCTACATTTTCTCTCTTCAGTATCCAGAGAAATACTGTATGACCTTCCCTCTTGAACAAGAAAAGAATAGGATGCTAGCTTTGTTTTGGTTTTTTTTTTTTCTCCTTGTAAATGACTTAAAAATAGTATCAAAGGGATTGCAAATCAAAAGTTATTAAAAATAAATGGTAGAATAATTGCTAATAAAGATGACTATCTGAAAGTTGTTTTGTGAAATTAATCACATTGTCAATTTTAGATCACACAGCAGAAAATAAGACCATTTTCCCCTATATTATTTGGCAGGGAGTATTTTTCATGCTTTCTTCCAAGAAACAAAGTGGTGTTGTGGATGTTTTGTGTGTGCATGTGTGCATTCAAGTGCATGGGCAGAGGTGCTGCAGTTCTTCCTGTCAAGACTGTTAGATGTATTTTGAGGGGAATCATCCTTCTGCTTCTCAAGATAGCCATTTATGTACATCTCTGCTCGTGCTATCTTTTCTGTTCAGTATTTTATTTTAATGTATATAAAGTGCTTTTTCTCCTGGATCTCTGTGAGATGGTCAAAATCTAACATCTTCCTTGTTCTAAGGGTTCAGAAATATTTCTCTTTTTTTTCTCATTCATGTGTTTTCATATTCGTTGCAAGGAGAGCAAGAAATCAATTTGCAAATATGTTCTAGGTGCAGGAAACCCTCACTGGAGAGTATCATGAAACAGGTATAGCAGCTTACATGCTCTGCCAGCTGTCCTGACTCCAGAGCCAATTCACTGTAGAGACTGAATTTCTTAGGAACAATGTTTCCTTTGTTTCTGTAGAACGAAATAAAGCAGACTCACCTTACAGGGACTGTTAGTTACTTGAGAGAATAACAGCAAAGTCTGTTGCATGTTTCAGAAGTCGGGCAAAGCAGACAAGTCCTGCTGTGGCTAGATAAGTAAACACAACAGATGTTGGCTTAAGCTGTGCATATTAATGAAGAAGCTCTCCAGGCTGTTTTTAGGCCTCTAAATCTTAAACTGCTCTCTGCAGCTGTGTGGACTAANTGAAGTCCTTTTTCTGGCTTGTGTCACCAGAGCCTTGTATGAGGCAGTCTTGTGGCAGATCTGCTCTTAGCTTTAGTAAGAACAAAATTAATGGTAATGTGTATCTGTTATTAGTTATTACGAACCTCTCTTCAAAGAGATTATTTCATTTTTAAAAATAAAATATTATATATGTCACTACAGAAACCACAGTGTATTTAATTTTTAATTACTTTTTTGGATTATATACTAAAAGTGATCTTGATTATTTTCTATTTCTTTCTTCCATCACTGTTAACTGTTTAAAAGACACTTACTGGGTTTAAGTTTTGGGCCTGGGGGAGCTATTTAGTTGATCCTTATATGATCTGTGTGCTGTACAGATACTCCTGTCAACCCAGCTGGTTTCTTTTGTTCACCTGGTCTCAAAAAAAGTGGTATCTGAAGTAGAGGAAAAGACAGAATGGGAAACAGGAAGAGTCATGAAAGATGTCACAGGAGCTTTGCTAAAAGTTAGCAGCTGTAATCATACATCTTATCTGGCTGAAAGGTCAATTGTTAAAAACAGCATTAAGAATCTTCATCCACCTTTTTTCCCTGTTGAAGGATGAAGAGTTAGCCCATGGAATAAAAAATGAAACTCTGAATTAAAGCAGGTATTTTACTTGACACAGGACTATTCATAAGACTCATTACTGCAGGATAATCAGTGCAATTTAGCATTGGGAAGGGAAGGAGGACAGGAAAAAACAAAAAGGCAAAAAAAAGCAAAAGCAAACCCAAGCAATCTAAGAATTAAGTAATGTCTGAAGAGTAAGTCAATATCTAGTGCAGAGGTACTCAGTCCTTTGAGTTACAGATTTATAACAGGAAATATGTGAAAGAAATTGATGCAATGTGTGAAAGAAGTGAATGGTCAATGCAGAAGAAATATTGCACCTGAGCTACTATAGGCACTGTTGTAGGTGTTATGTATTTGAATAGTGTTACGTATTTGAATAGAATGTTTTGGTAGTTCTCTGCATAACCAGTCATCTAATGCTAGACTTCCTTGCATGGTGCATTAATTTATTCTTGCATATACAAGAATTATGTTTGAATGCTTTTTCTTGAGCTGGATACATAAGCCAAATCCTGTGAAGAAGCTGGCTAAAATATGTGCAGTCCTTTGAACAATATATTGGATGCTTAGTTTTGTCTTAATTAAACAGATTCCCCTGACCTATTTAAGCAAGTGACTCCATAGGACCTTCTATGTATTTAGTAAATTTTAATAGGTATGATTTTGGCTTCTTGAGCACATTGGGAATGCTAAGACTGAAAGCTGAGTGCTTTTGACACAAAGAAGTGTGAAAAGATAGAAATCCAAATTCTGTGAAGCATATTACCATGTTAAACAAATTTTGTTCTTAATGTTCTTCAAAGTCTAATCAATGAGCATCAAGTGTTCAGGGTGTTAAGGATTTTAAATTTCAGTGCTTCATAGTACATTGCCTTTTGGGAAATTAACAATAACTTATAAGGAGAATTATATCCAGATTAATAGACAAGAATGTATAAAACTGACCTAATTTAAACTGTTAACAGCTCATTGCACAAAGATACCATACTGGTCTTCTTATAAACATGGAATGCACATAAGCTATCTGAAAAGGGAATTCTTATCTATGTTTTAATATGTTCATACTGGTCTGCCCATGAAAGATGTGACCTTTTAAGTTGACAAATGTTTTTCTAGCTTATTCAGTTATGTACAATTAAACACTTACCAACCTATAGAGTAAGCCATAGATCGTATGTTTCACCTTGTTCAAGTCATTATTTCTCTTGCTCCATCTTTTTTCCCTCAGAAAATTAAATCAAGAATTGAAAGTTACTGTTGCTTGCCAGCACCCATCCCCCCTATACCTACACACTGTGTTCCTTGGGAAGATATCAGTTTGCATTTACATGAATAATCCTATTTGTAGGACTGTATAATATTTTCTTATTATATTTGGGGGAGTGGAGGCGTAGTCAGTATGTAGACTGAATTTAGACCCTTTAATTATGGTCCACCAAAACTACCAGGAACCTTCAATGATTTTTTTTGTCAGAAGCAGCAAATCAGAATCACAGCTTCAGCTGGAAATAGTACTTTGGCAATCAGTCTGCAGTCTGATCAGAAGCACCACAAGGGTGATTAAATAAACCCATCACAACTCAGAAACAAGTAATTTCTCCATTCCTAAAATGTCTCTTCTCGGAATAATAAATTTTCCCAGTGGTCTAGATGTACTTTTATGCATGCCTCTCAATTGCTAGGCCTAAATTGGTACTTGTACCCCTAGACCAGCCTTTCTAGTTTGAATGGTGTAAGAAGTAAGGTGCTAATACTTTTGCTACTATAGAACACAACATCTTCCAAAGGAAAAAACCAAACATTTGCAAAGACACAAAACAATCTTCAACTCTGTAGAGTTTGAAAGAACATCTAGATTCACTACACTTTATTAATGACTTCTAGAATGTAAGCTGACTTTACCTCATCATCTTCTAGTGTATTCAACTGGACAAGTGACATGTGTGTGCCCTACAAGCAACTGCAATAAAAACTTCACCACAGCTCATGAAACTTAAACAAGTTTAGTAGTAATGTAATAATCTGACATTTTACACTTGTAGAAAATATATGCTTGAATATATTCAAACAAATTTGGGGTTTATTTGATTTATTTTGTTTTGGTTTTGATATCAGAAATGGTTTCAGGATATGTGGGAGGAAAAATTTGGGTGGAGGGTGTGCACGTGACTACATACCTGTAGAGAGATATTTTTCTTTATATTGAAGTGGCTTATGGAAGGAAGATCTCTGTAGAATTTTCATGACTGCATTGAATAGATATTACTCTGCAGCTCCTAACATTCTCCAAGTTATTGCAAAACATATAATAAGTTTAAAAAAAAAAAGAAAAGAAAAAGCCCCCACCACCCATAATGTGCAAAGATGACATTTTAAGTTCTATAAACTTTGTAGCCTATGGATCTAGGTAGGATAGACTATAAACCATATAATAGCATTTTTCCTAATGGAACTTCTTATAAAAGCATTTTATGTATCTCTAGTATATGCACATACACAAATAACAATGGTGTATATTTTAGTATTGAACTTTGATGCCTGGAAAGGTCACATTGAAATTTACATGTTACATTAGCTGAAATGGAATATAATTTGTTCCCAGTAATACAGAAAAAAAAAAGGAATAATAATGTTTCATATCCTAACATATAAAAAAGCAAGTATTTTATACATACTTTATACATTTAATGTTTTACTATAAAATTCATTCAAGAAAGCAATTTTATAGATTCTATAATGTTTTTATTTAGAAAACTCCTGAAATCTATAATAAAATACCAAGTAGACATTAATAGATGGGGAAGTAGAAAGCACTGAAAATATTTTCTCACCCTCTTTGGCCTTTAATAATTTGTTTTCATATCCAGAGTTATGTTAATTAGAAATAAAACCCTGTTTTAATATAGAAAATGTAATAACTAAGATATATTCATTTGTCCTGAATACATATACTCATGCAGTTCCTAGTCTTTAAGGTAACTGATATGTTCAAACTTGCACACTCCATCTGTTAGCAGAACCTTCGCTTTGACTAGAATTGCACACATTTTATCACAGGTTAGGACACCAGATGGCTCTCTTGAGTTTTCTTTGTAAAACCCCAAGATGTAAACAACTGCTCTGCATTTCTGAGATGTGAGTACAAAGCTTTTTTCTTTTTTCTTTTTTTTTTTTTTTTTTTTTTTAATCTCTGGAGTAAGAAACACATTTTCTCTTTGTCTATAGGCATACCACCCATTTTCACCCTTTCTCTTGCTTTTCTTTGCCATCACCCTGAGCAACATGTTGTTGAGAAATGTCAGAGTGTTTTGGCCAAGGCCCAGTATTTGAAGGAAAATATAGAAAGGAACAATAGTAGCAGGTAGTATATAATGCATAGCATCATCTGATGCTATAAAGAGGAACTTGAGACCCACACCTTTTTGGAGAGAGTTTCTCATGCGAATGTTAGGGTTGCATGTATGTATTATACCTCTGCATTCCTGAGAAAATTAGAGGTAGTGGATGGTTGGCCTCTATTTCACTCTACACCGTCTCATCCATTCCTTTGTTTGGAGTCGGGCTGACTTTGGGCTGTGTCCTGTCCTGTCCCCGCGGTGCGGACGGGGTGTCCCTGTGCCAAGCGCGGCCGGTCGCTGCTGCTCTGTCCGTGGTGCTGCAGGCAGAACCAGACCCGGACCGGGACCGGGCAGGGGGAGGCCAACTGGGGCGGCTCTCAGAGCAGCGCTTCCCTCTTGAGGGGTCTTAAGGAAGGCCACTCCGTGTCTTGTCCACTTTTGAGAAGGAAGGAAAAAGAAAGCAGTATGCAAAAATACTACACTGAAATGTTATTCTTAAAAAAAAAAATATATAACCACCTCTCTGTCTAATTGCATTAGTTAAGGCAATTGTAACCGTTGTAAGGAAATTGCTGCTCTGTAAAAATTGCCAGATAGGAAATCCAATGAGTCTTAGCTGAATCTCTTTAGAGACACTTTTAAATAGAATTAAAATGTATTATCCAGATCCGATTGTGCATGTTCTGTTCCTAGTTGGTCTAGTATTAATACAAAATCCCTGTATACTGGAGTTCCCACCACACACTTTTGCCCTCTGTATAAAAATAGCGCTTTGTAGATTAAAGGATTTAGGGGAAAAATGGTCAATATCAAAGAAGCTGAAGCCTCTGCTGAAACAAGAACCTATTCTTGCATACTAGGTTCTGTATTGTAAAGCAGTGAATTTTTCTGGATGGATATTTCCCTTCCAAGCCTGTTAAAAAAACAAACAAACAAACAAACAAAAAACCAAAAAAAACCCCAAAAACAAAAACAAAAACACCCATCTAATAAGAGATTAGAGTACTGTGACAACAGTATAAAAATAGATATTACATGATAATTGCCTGTGCAAACATCTGCCCTTCTTTATAGGCTAACTTCATATTTTTCTGTGTAGCTGCTCGTTTTCTTCCTCTACTTTCCTCTGGCTAGCTACAACTTCAGGAAGTTTAACCATTAGGCTTGCAGAAAGTAAATCCGAAAAACTTTGGGTCATTATTTGAAAAGGGAGGCGAGCCAACAGGAAAAAATGAAAGGAAAGAAGTGGGATGTCTTATTTTACATGGTATTTACTATTTGCAGTGCCTTGTGAACTTCTCGGGGAAGATAATTCTTAGGTGTTCTGTGTCTAGTGAGCTTGGCTGGTGCTTCCTTAAGTGCTCCAAGACATAGCCTGTAATTAATTTTACACTGTGCTGGTGATTAGTAAATCCACCTGCTGTGGCGGTTTGTGGGTGCCCCATGTAATCCCTTTGGTATTTGAGCCCCCTAGGTGTGCTTCTTCCTCACGGCTCCAAATGCTTCCCACGAGGCAGAACCCCGTCTCCCTCCAGCCTTCGCCTCCTGCTCGGTCCGTTCCTTGATTGCGGGCCGAGAGCGGCGGGCGGGCTGGCGGCGGAGGGGCTGCGCGGGGCACGGTGCCCTTGGCGGAACCACCTCGGTGGTGTCGCCTCACCCGCCTGCCCTGCCCCGCGGCTTCCCCGCCTGGCGACGGGGACAGGTGCCGGTGTCACCGCTGGGGGCGGCGGGGGCGGCCGGCAGGGAGCCGCTGCCGGGGAGCTGAGAGAGGGTGCGTGCGATGGATCCTCGGTGTGCCGGGGCGGGAGAGGGGGAACGAGGAGGGCCATACCCCCCTTCGGCAGGAGCAGGGACCTACTTATTCCCCCGGGAAGGGAGCCCCGCACGAAGCCACCCGGAAACCTAACGGGGGGCAGAGACAGCTGGCGGCGGATCCAGCGGGAATCTCCCGCTTCCCACCAGAAAACCACATCAGCATCACCCCGTCCCTCCGCCTCTTTCCCCGTGTGCTTTTTTTCTTCTGTCTTTCCCCATTCCCCCTCCTCCACTGCTTGCACCCTCGCCGCCCCTCGCCTTGGGGAGGACAAAAAAAGCTCCAGCGGTGCGTGCCTGTGTGTGTGTGCGTGTGTGTGTGCCTGTGTGTGTGTGTGTGCGTGCGTGTGTAGGGGAGGCTGGAGCGGGGTGGGACCGAGGAGCCGTGATTACAGCTCTCCCCGGAGAAGAAGATTGCTCTCTCCAGATGCTGATTTCTGAAGCACTTGGCAATCATCAGGCGGGAGCCGGGAAAAGTGCGTCGTTACCCCCCCCGGCCGTGGCGATGGCAGCGCCGGGCGAGCGGGCGGCGGCGGCTCGGGGCTGAGGGGCAGCCCAGGGAGGCGACGCTGCCTGGCGGAGCCGACCCGACCCGATCGACCCGACCCGACCGGAGCCGACCGGGCGCGGCTCTGCCCCGAGTCCCGCTCGCTCGGCGCCGCTCCGCTCCGCCAGCCCGCCCGCAGACACCGGCCCGAGCAGGTGCCCTGCGCCGGGACACGGCGGGGGGGGCGGCGGGGGACCCCTGCGGGGGGC